>BEHA01000153.1:344181-385814 GCA_002897215.1 Eschscholzia californica subsp. californica
CAATGACTTTACTCATAAGGGAGGAATAAACTTCAAAGAGGTATTCTCGCCTGACTTTACGAAGTATTCTCTAAGCCAAATAAATTGTACCAAAATTTTAATGAGGTCATACCTCTTTCGGTTTCATGAAGAAAATATCACTGATCGGTGCATATATCTCAAGATCGGTGAGAGCGAATTATGATCCTAGAACTGTTAGTAGGTGAGATTCTACTAGCAAGCAGTGACGTAAGCTCGTCGCATTAGACTAAGGACTTTCTCTCGAGCTAATTTAAAATGAAAGACCTTGGAAATGCTTCTTATGTTTTGTGTATCCATATTGACCAAGATTGTTCTTAAGACACTCTTAGTCTTTCCCGAAAGGCCTACATCGCTAATTTCTCTGTCGCTATGGCATGGAGAAATGTCCACTAGGAGACTATGTTGTTTGAGGCGAGAAGCGAGGCGAAGCGATGAGGCTGTCGAGTCGCCTTGCCTCGCCTTGGCGCGCCTTGGCGAGCGCTTCAGATCTCCATGGCAGCAGATGAACTAGGGTTTACAGAGAAGAAAAAGGTAAAAAAAGAGAAGAAGATGTCGATCTGAGGAAACCCTAAAAGGGAGAAGATAAAACTTCCTGTCCTCTCTTTTTAAAAGGGTGTATTATCCTCCTTTTTAAGTTTAATATCAGAAAGGAGGACAATCCTCCCTACCTACACTATAAAATGCTTTATTTAAACTTGGTCAAGAGTGGGTCCCACCTCTTTTTACAGTTGGGTACACCTTCTCCTCCTAAAAAATTGAAATGGGACCAACTAAAACCCTAAAAACTCCATCTTCTCGACAGTTCTTCTTCTCTCTCTGAAATCGCCTCAAATCGCCTCAAATTTTTTCAAGCGAGGCGAGCTGTTCTTCAACCTTGCGCCTTGCTCGCCAAAGCGTCGCTTATGCGCGCCTTTGACAACATAGCTAGGAGATACAGGCGATAAGTTTAGTTTGTTCCAAATTGTGAAGTTCGATCTTGAGAAAAAAATTGAGACAATCCCAAACTCGTCTGTGGTTGGAAGTCTCCTGCATGCACAAGCTTGTACATGTCCGGATCGGGCACATGTTGAAGGAATGTTAGGTAGATATCTAAGTAACACAGACTTAGACCATTGAAAGGTCTTCCAACAGGTTATGAGATAACTGCATAGAGCGAATGATTACAAGCTCACCTTTAAGGAGAACCGATCATAGAGAGATCATGGGTTGCTCCTATGCGGATTTGCTGGATATCTTTATTGTAAGAAATCCAGATCAGGTTACATTTTTTGTGGTGGTTGGAAGGGTTAAACATTGGAAAGTGTAAAACAATCCCTTATGACTTTCTCGACCATGAAAGCAGAGTTCTTAGCATGCTTTCAAGCATCAATCATGCAATTTGGCTTTGAAATTTTTGTCTTTAAGTTAGAAAGTGGTCGGATACGTAAAACGACCAATAATGATCTAACGTGACAATTAGGCAGCTAAGTTGTACTTAAATAACAACAAAAGATTTTCGAAGTCCAAATACATTGTTATTCCGTACCTTGCGGTAAAAGATAACGTTCAGAGTCTTTTGGCATCCATTGAGCACATTGACACATACTCCAATATGGTGAACCACTCACTAAAGATTTACCGCCTAAAGTTTTCCATGAGTATGTGGTTTCTATAGGGATTCTAGGATCCCATTGATTAGTGGGAGTTTGTTGTCTTATTTTTCGGATCCATTTGGTTGTGCTCACTGGACATGTTTGGCTTTTGTATTGATCTTACATTTTTTATGAAATTATGTATTTTTTAATGCTCCGAACATGAGGATATCAACTTTTTATTGAGGACACCATTGGGAGAAAGTTGGACTCTGTGGAGTCACTGGATTAGTTGAAAATAGACATGTTTCAGATCACAATTGCATGCAATTTCCATGCTACACATCCACACTTGATCTATGTTGTTAATTACGTTAGTAATGTGACCATTAAAGGTCTAGTCATGAACAACTGCGACGAACGCCATTTTGATCCTTTGCTAATGTGATTAATGAACTAGATTGTACGTGATATTTGAAGTCGTGAAATAACAATTTTTGTCCACACTAAGGTTCTTGTATTATATAATTCATGAAACATATAAAGTCCAAGTGGGAGATTGTTAGTATTTTTAATACTAATAACTAATGTGGACTAATATCTGTATTATTTACATAATACATGTTATTTCACTTAAGGGTCCCAAAAGGTGATCTAATCGATTTATACATTATGGACCATAAAATATCAGTTTGAAGTGTGGGGAGCGTATTAACAATATGTCATGTGTAGAGCCCCCAAAAGTAATTATCAAAGAATAATGGGCTCTTTAATAATTACTTGGGTAACTGATAATAACCACTTAAGCAGTTCCCATATTATTCAGGGCAAATCCCTAAACTAGAGAAGAGAGACGTGATTTTCCCAACTCCCATTTTTGAGAAATCAGAAACAACGTCCATTCTCAATGTTTAGAAGATATTGTCCAAATCTTAGGGGTAACACTGAAATCTCTCTTGTATCTTCAAGCTATGGATTCGAGTAAGTACCTACAACCTTTTACATCTCTTTAATTCATCAAATAGAGATCTTGGGTTACCTTCATTATTTGTGTTTTTATAATTTATATGCATGAGTAAGGAAATTCCATCAAAGGATCCAAGTTCACGCTCATTGCCTTTTAAACTAAACAGTACTTGGAATATGTGGCGTGCCTGAGAAAAACGAGGCCCAGTGCAAAGTTTTACTCGGAGCCCTTCGATAATAGAAAACGAAAAATAATTTTTTATACTACCATAGTAAACAAAATTTCCCACTTTGATTGCATAATTCTTTGTTTCGTTATATTTTAGATGAATGTGAGTGAATGTAGTAACTAACTATGTATTTGGTGTTTCAAGTTACTTACGATGCAAGAACTTACTATCACCGACTTACTTTCTTTCAAGAACACAAATTAAATTTTAGTTCTACGTAAACACATTAAAGAATCATTATCTAAATAGAAGAGGAAAAATTTAATTATTGAATTCAAAATTTCACAAATTATTAGCCTAAAAGCTATATTCATAATAAAAAATTTGGAAGAAAAAAGATTGGGAAGCCCTAGAATCGAACTCTTGACATATAGTTTGTGAAACCATGCATTTACTAACTAAGCTACAATTAAATTCATGTCATACTTTAGTCTTTCAAACATTTATATCAAAATTAGTTATTTGAGAGTCCCAAATCCTTCTATTCTTCTTGTCGTTTGAGGGGGGCCCGACGCACCTATGGCACCCACTCTCCCACGCCCTGCTTGGAATGATTCATGATAGTTGGGCTCTATTGCCTTAAGCACTAAGCGTTTTTGACAATCCGTTAGTTGCTGTTTTAGGATATCACTGAAAGCCAACATAACAGGGCAAAACTTAATAGAGTGTCCTATTATGCCACAAGAAAAACAAAACCGAGGGAGTTTTTTCACCCGAATTTCAGTGGAGATCAATTTCGAGTTTGTTAGACGAAGATTAACCCGTTGGGGTAAAGGATTATTTATAAGAAGTTCGATTTTAACACGATCAAATATAATCCATTTAGTGGCATCCTCTGAAGTTGTAGGGATATAATTTTCGATAGAACTCGCTAATCGATTAATAGTGGAACTATTAAGGTGTCCGAGAGGGATGTCGTAAAACTGTACCCAAAACCAAGCCAAGTTAAAAAAAGTTTATCTTGTTTAATATGGACTATACCAATCATCGATTAGGAGTCTCATAAAGATTACATTCAGTTTCTCTGGTTTAATTTTAATCCTAAATCGAGATTGAGAAACCCTAGTTCTTTTGCTAGAGTTTTTAATTTTACCAATTTTCGTTGTGACGACTTCTTTTCCAACAGTTGGTTAACATGTACAATATTTTGTCACCTTTTGTTAACCTACTTGCTATAGTGTTTCTTGCGACGAATTTCACTATCACCACAGATGATACATAAAATGATCGAGCGTTGACTATCGTCAATAAGTTAAGAAAAGATCAAAATCCAACCGGGTCAACCCGTCTCAAGGCAACAACACTGCTGAGCCCAAAGAGGTCCGCCACTTAAGCCCAAAATCGAGAGCTCGGCAAGATCATCTAAGAATATCAACCCTACCTCAAACACAACCATGTTTGCCCTGGAATTCGTAAGGAGAGCAGGGGGCCCGCGTAAGCAAAGTCGACGCCTTACACCCTAAACATGGGAAGGCAGAAGTGCATCGCACGCTTAGCGACTTAATCCCAAATCTTCCCAAAGATCTTAGTCGGCCAAGATCTTAAGGGTTTAAGTAACTTGGGCTACAGGAGTCTCAAAGGGGAAACATCTCATAGAAAATCCGTTATCTTAGGAAGATATCTACGAAGGATCCTTGAAATCATCCAAGATACAAGAAAAACACAAAAAGGAAACCCTACCTACGAAAAAGTAGTTTCAATACAACACGGTGGATCTCAAACAACTCAATCTCACCGTCTATCACAGTTGGTCCAAAAGAAGCATATGAAATGGCATTGCATCACCTTAAATAAGGCAAAAACTCCAAGGTTCAATCAATACTGATCTTTAAACAACAAAGGGCGATCTGGCTGTCTTGAGTGTCAGAGAGGTTTGCGAACGCTTTGCAGGTTTTCCCCCAGGTTTCCAGGAGCAGGATCGGTAATTAAAGGAGAAGAACCATTCATTCAGACGTAATCCAACATCAAGTCTCTTATTTCATGCTGATAACCAAATTGCCATTTTTTGACATCAGCAATTGGTGCTAGAAGGAGGGTAAACTCCAGCAATATCATCAATTCAGTAACCCGAACTGATGATACATAAAATTGATACTCGTTGACTGACGTTAAGAAGTCAAGAAAAGACCCAAAGGCCAACGGATCAACCCGTTTCAAGGCAACATGACCCCTGAGCCTGAGGAGGTATTCCACCTAAGCCCAAAATCGGGCAGTCGGCAAGATCATTTAAGGAGCTGCAACCCTGCCCTGCCTCAAACACAACTAGGGCTTCCCTGGGATTCGTTAGAAGTATAAGGTGGTCCACGTAAGCCAGGCTGATGCCTTACACCCTAACACATGATAAGGCAGAAACGCACGTCACGCTTATCGACTTAATCCCGAATCTTCCTGAGGATCCCAGTCGGCTACCATCGTAAGTGTTTGATTAACTTGGGCTCCAAGAGTCTTGAAGGATAAAACATCTCCAAGAGAATCCATCAACTTGGCAGGATATCTACGAAGGATCCTTGAACAAAGGAACTAAATATCTAAGATACAAGATAAACTCAAAAAGGAAACCCTAACTACAAAATAACAGTTTTGGTACCGCCTCAATCTCAGCGTCTATCACAGTCAGTCCAAAGAAGCCTATAAAAAGGGAATCGCATCACGTTCAATAATACATTTTCAAAGGTTCAATCCATACTAAATCTTTAAATTGCAAAGGACAATCTGACTGTCTTGAGTTTCAGAGAGGTTTTCGAACTCTTTGCAGGTTTTCCCACCAGGTTTCCAAGAGCAGGAGTGGGAGTTAAAGGAACAGTATCATCCAATCAGATTCATTTAGTCATGATTCAACATCAAGTTTCGGTATTTCAGGCAGATAACCAGATTGCCATTTTTTGACATCAACAATTGGCGCTAGAAGGAGGGCGAGTCCAACACTAGCATGAATTCGGTAACCCGAATCCCTACCCAGTTCTTTCCAAAATTACTTTCTAATATTTTTCTACTCCAGCAATGTCTTTGCAAGAGGATACTGACAACGAGCAAAAGGCTAGACGTTCCCCTTTGGAGGAATTAATGGTCGAGGTCGAGCGCCTCAAAGCAGAGAAGCTTCGTGACGATGAAAACATATAAAGCCTTCGCGAGGACCTCCACAAAGCTTAAGAGGAAGCAAATTCGATTTTAAGGGAACCAGCAGTTAGAGAAAAGATGGAGAAAGTAAAGAACCTCTCTTGAGAGCTCTTTTCCACACTGTCTAACGCTTTCACAACACGTCGCGATGTGGACCGAATGGAGGGCCTCAGGCAACTGTATAAGGAAAGGGAGCAAGATCAGGCAGGAATAGGCGACCCACATCGGAAATTCATCCCCAAACCCATAAGGGAAGGATTCGAGGCTGCTCACGACCCACCCATGGGCGACGTGCTCCTGCATCCAGTGGCGGAGCTGACCAGACTATTCGAGGAAAAGAGTGCCCCGACGAGGATACAAATAGGTTCGCCACCCCTGAGTGCTAAATATTAGAGGCCCAAGGCCAAAAAACTTCAAGTGACGATGAGTCCGGGGACCGTAGCATATTTTTGAGGAACTACGCCTCACTTATGAGCCTGACCACAACAGACCAATCTGTATGGTACCTAGTCTTTGCTATAGTCCTAAATAGACCCGCACAAGCTTGGTATCAAGCCCTTGAAGCAGGATCCATACATTCTTTTAACGAACTAGCACTAGCCCGCTGCACCGCTTTTCAGGGGAGCTATGCGGTGCAAAAGACATCTGAAGATCTGTTCAATGTCGTCCAAGGGAGGGGAGAATCCCTAGCTAGCTGCTGGTAGAGATACCGAAACCTCATGGTATAGGTACCCGATATCGATTCAAAAGTCGCCCACATAGCCTTAAAAGAAGGCATAAGGCAAGATGACGTCATTCACGAAATCGCGACGAACAAGCCTTGCGACCGGTAGTTCATCGAGAAAGTCCAAACTATCATGAAATTAGAAGAGGACTATCGAAAGATGAAGGAGGTCGATAAAATCCCATACTAAAAGGACCAGCCAAAAGAAGGGAGCGAGAAGAAGCTGGACCTGTTAAAGAACAAAAACAGAACACAATGCGGAAGGCCCGAATACACATCGTACACGCCTTTGACTAAAAAAAGGGAAGAAATCTTGTAAATTCTCATAAAAAGGACAAAGTTCAGCTACCTAAACCCAACGATGACAAAGAAGTTTTCAGACCAGACCTAACAACGTGGTGTTCTTTCCACAAGGGATATGACCATAAAATTGATGACTACCGACACCTCAAAACTTGATGGAAGAGCTCGTAAGAAAGGGAGAACTTGATAAATACATCAAACAGGAATACCAAACCCTCAGTTACAAAGTAAAGAAGCCCTCTAGAAAAGGAGGAGTCGGGTCTGGGCTCGATACAAACACTCCACTCTGGTCAAGAAACTGGAGAGAGGAAAAGGACCTAAAGAAAACTCAGGAGTAATGGGAAGTATCAATACCATCGCTGGAGGCCGGCCCTCGGTGGAGATACGAGAGGCGCCCGATGTAGATATGCTAACGAAGCAAAAACACCACCTACTACCTCCTACCTCCTGTTCGTGAATTCCCGAAGGGGGGAAACCGACAAAGGGTTCGAAAACTGCTCCTGACGCTCAGGACAGTCAGAGCGCCCTTTGCAGTAAAATAATGAAATATTGATCGATCCTTTTGGGGGCGAGTTATGAGAATTCTTTCTTTTTGGTGATCTTTTAGGGTTAAGAGATCGTGTCCTGTGAAGGACGATGTGAGGAACCTTTTATAGGCGATGTTAGACAGATTGTGATTAGTGGCGGTGGTGAGGTGGTTGCCATCAAACCGTCAGGAAAGTTTCCCCTCCTGAGTATCTAGGGTTTCCCTTAAAGTCTATCTCGGATCTTTAATAAGTGGAAGTTCGTAAGTTCAAGGATACTTCGTAGATATCTTGCCGAAGGGATAGATCTTTTGAGGAGAAGTTTCCTCCCTTAGATACGTGAAGTCCAAACTTGCTTAAACACTTCGAGATATGTAGCCGACTGAGATCTCTTTGGATGTTTCGGGATTAAGTCGGTAGGTTGCTGACGCGCTTCTGCCTCTCCTGTTCTTGGCCTAAGGCATCGACCGAACCTATGTGGACCCCCCTTACTCCTTTAAAGACCCTAAGGCTAATCTGTTCATGCCAATGACGTTTACAGATCTGGTTTCCTCTAGCCGACCTCCCAGTTAGGGGAATATGCGGTGGACCATCAAGAGCTCAACTGTCCTGCTACCTTAAGCCGAGTTGACCTAATGGGCTTCAGGTCTGATCTTGACTCTTCAGACGCTAGTCAACATCGGGCATTTTATGCATCATCATGAGTCCCGCTAACTCGTGTTTTTTTTTTAAAATATTGAAGACCCTGAAGTCAGAGGGTTTACCTGGATCAAAGCTGTTTTGCGAAGCTTGGTCTTATTTTAGTTTTCCACAATTGGATATTCCTGAGCTGATATGTACCGAGCTATTTGGAGGGGTTGTCTCATTGTGGTGGCGAAATTTTTCCTTTTCAGACCATTCTTGGCCAGATGTGGTCTTATGAGACGTCCATTCTCGCTATGCGACACGTGGTCTGTTTCTTCTTCCACACTCCTCAATTTCTGCCGGAGCAATTAATATCTTCTCCATGCGTGATTCTATGACGTCATATATTTGATCCTCTTAACACGTTTCTAATGATGATTTTACGGATAATCGCACACGACAATTTTATTGCGTATACGTGGTGTTTTGTTAGTGGGAGAGCTGGTACATTCCCTCAGGTCCCATTAACCCTTATGCCGGCTTTGATCAATTCGAACTGTCGATGGTTTTAATTAGAAATTGAAGGGACGCTGAGGTCTTCTCAACGCGCAGCGATAACTGCTACGTGTCTTGACTTCATTGGCTTTCTTTGTATTAGCACGGATCCATGTCTTTCTTATTGAGAAAAGAAAAACTCAAAATGTTACTGTATTTAAATGCCTTGATTAGCCAGGCTTCTTTCTTTCTTGCCTTCTCTGTTAATCAAATCCCCCCATTTCTTGACTTCTTTCCTTCGTCTGCTGTTGCGTATCCTCTTCTTCCGTTCGGCGAAGACCATGGCTGCTCCTTCCCCTGACACCGACTTTTCCGGCCACATGCGTTTCTATAGTCGGATGACTCAAAAATATATCGACACTCTTCGTACTGATCATATGATTCCGACCACTGTTGAACTTATTCTTCGATCTCTTAAATATAAAGTTTGCTTCACCGACGATCGTCGCGTTGGCGTTTATGAGGTATTTTTTAACTTGGGTTTGGTGTTTCCCTTCCCGTATTTTCTTGTTGAACTGATGAACTACTACGGGCTTCAATTTTTCAACTACGCCCTAATGCTGTGATGACTATCATGGCGTTTTACTTCCTCTGTATCCAACAGGGCGAAAAGGTTAGTCTTTATGCTTTTGATAAAATTTTCTCCATCAAATCCAGTGATCGATGTTTGTACTATTTTTTTTCCGTATCAGACCGTTCTTCTTTGCTCCTTCCATCCCCAAGGACTATAAGGAGAAATTCCTTTTCTTCCGTCCTTCCCTTGCGACTGAAGATTTTGGCTTTGTTGCTTGTACCCCTGGCTCTTCCCATGATCGTCCCAAGATTGTTCCTGACGTTGGGGATGTTAACTACTATGAAGCCAAGACTGCTTTGGATAAAGGAAAAGAGGGGTTGATTCCGGAAAGCATTGCCGACCTTCGTGCCCTATACCGGACACATGTGCTTCCTTCTCTTCCAAGTACAGTTTTACCAAGATTTTCTGTTTTCCCCTCTCTTTCTTTTTTATGAACGAGATCCTTCTATCTTTCTTTTGTCGCCAGGGTTTCTGAAAAGGCGAGTTAACGCCGACGACCTTCCTTCTTCCTCCAATGCTAAAAAATCTAATACTAAATCTGTGGCTGGTCGGAGTTCTATCGGGATCGTCATTCGCGAACCTGGTAGTCCGGCGACCCCTCCAGTTCCCACTAGCTCCTCTCCTAAGGTTTCCTTTTTGATCAGAAGCGGTGTTGTTGCTTCACGAACCAGGGCAGGGATCCACTCTTCGGCTGATAGGGGGAAGACTCCCTTTATTCCAGGATTCTCTGCTTAGATGGCTCGTTGGCCCAAAGGTCTTTCTCGCTACGTGACTTCTTTGGTTGATGGTTTTGACCGTCATTTTCAGGGCGAGGTATTCCGACCTGTATTATCTTTTTGCTGGTTTCTCGCTTGTGGGCTAGCTTTTTTTTTTTGATGTGTATATACTCTTTTCTTTAGAGTTCCAAAGCTAGCCATGACGTTGCGTCCTATCTGTCTACAATTGAGCGTTTGGAGATTCAGCTCCCAAAAGTCGAGCGAGAAGCTCTATCTTACAATACCGAGGCTGAAATCCTAACTAATGATCTGAAGATAGTCACTGCTGAGCGAGACTCCTAGAAACTAACAGCAGAACAATCTCAAGCCAGCGCTGAACTTAAATCCTCTCGATCTGAGGCTTGCATCTCTGCTCTTAAGAAATAACTCGAAGCTCTGATGGAAAAAGAGGCTGCTTTGGTTCTTCAGAGGGAGAAAGACAAGAATGCCCATAAAGTTACACGTCGAAACACCTTCGAACTTGCTGAGGTGAATCGGGCAGAGGCGATAGCGACCTTCAAGTGTGGGGATGAATTCTCGACCATCATGAGGAAACATCGTAAGATGGGATTTCAACCGACCTGAGAAGCAGCTCGACGCTTCTACGTTCCCAAAGATTCTTCTCCTCTACGGTACATTGACAAAGACAGGGTGTTCGTGCTCGTTACTACTGTTGCTGATGATTTGGGTTTTAAGGAGGACTTTCCCTTTAGCGATGATGAATGGGAGGGTGAAGCTGCCACTTCCGTGGTACCAGTGGACGATGATTCTGATGAAGGCTCCACTTTTTCTATCCCCCAACCAGGTGTTCTGGCGACCATCTCGACCCTCCTCTTTCTGACGAAGAATCGTGACTTGTCTTGATTTCTGATTTTCTCTTTCGTACCTCAAGTATTCGTTTTTGTTTTCATGTCTGAATTGTTGACTTTGCTGTTTTTCCCTACTGTGTCGGGTTGAATTTATATTTTTGTTTTCATCTTTGTTTTGTTGGTTTATCCTCCATATTATATAACTTCACAAGAAAAACTCACAGACTAGGCACTCGTTATGGTTAGTTCATCCCTAGCTTACCAATGCAATTTTCCTAAACTTACTACGCTTGCTCCAAATGATCGCTCCTGGAAAAACGGAAACAATTTAAGTCTATTCTACCATGATCTAATCTTACTAATTCCTTCTGCAAAATAAAACCCAAATTAGCACAGCTGCGTATTCTTGGCTACTCCTCGAGTTCGGGTTCCGCCCCTGATCATAGCTCTCGCTCCTAAGGATGTTTTCGTTGGTTTGAGCGCAACTAGTTTAGCTAGGACTTCTCCTTAGGCCCCTGGTCGTCGCTTTCGCTACCAGGGTTGGTGTCGTTGGCTTGAGCATAACTGTTTAACTAGGACTTCTCCTTAGGCCCCTAGTCGTCGCTTTCGCTACCATGGCTGGTTTCGTTGACTTGAGCGCAACTAGTTTAACTAGGACTTCTCCTTAGGCCCCTGGTCGTCGCTTTCGTTACCAGGGATGGTTTCGTTGGCTTGAGCGTAACTAGTTTAACTAGGACTTTTCCTTGGGCCCCTGGTTGTACGTCGCTCTCGCTATCAGGGCTATAAGTTAAGTAGGACTGCTCCTTGGGAATCCGAGTGGGGACCGCATTTTACTCTAGTAAAGTGAGTTTAACTAGGACTCCTCCTTGAGGCTTCTGGTCGTTGCCTTAGCTACCAGAGCTGCCTATCGTGCCGGCTTGAGCGCGGTTAGTTTTAACTAGGACTGCTCCTTAGGATTCCCGGTGAGGGATCATGTTTTACTCGAGTGAAGTTTCAGTTTAACTAGGACTGCTCCTTGAAGTCTCTGGTCGTCACCTTAGCTATCAGAGCTGCCTGTTTTGCTGAAGTAAAGTAAGTTTGACTAGGACTCCTCCTTAAGACCCCTGGTCGTTGCGCTTGCTATCAGAGCTGCCTGTTTTGCTGAAGCAAAATAAGTTTAACTAGGAATCTTCCTGTTGCCGCATCGTTTTTTTATGTTGATAAACAAAACTGTTTTATTAATAAAATATGTAGCTTGTAGCACTACTCTTCTGCCTAACTTCTTTTATTGTAAGATAAATTGTGATTCAAATTGTGTCAGCTCTGCTAAGTGCTTGGTTATGGCTTCGGTGAGGGTTGTACAGTATTGGTTGGGACGGGATGTCTGGTTGTTGTTTGGGCGTTCCTTGTTCGGACTGCCGACTTGCTCGCCAACCGGCTTACTTCTAAAGTCCTCAAGGAAAATTTGGGCGAGTTCCTCGAAGGACCGTATGGACCCTGGCGCTAGCGACCGATACCATTCCCAAGCTGGTCCTCGCAGTGTGGGTACGAAGGTTGCGCACCAGACGTCTTTGTTGGTTGTGTGGAGGCTTATTGCTGAGACAAAGTTTTCGAGGAACTTCCACGGATCTCCTGACCCAGGATATGGTTCCAAGTAAGGAATCGGGAGGTCTATGGGGCCATTGGCCTCCAGGATACTTTTCCAAAATGGAGATCTGTGGATCTCCGATGTCAATTTTCCCCGTGTGTTTTCTGCCGTATCGAGGATCCTTCATAGCTGTGTAATTCCCTCCTCTTTCCGCCGTCTCTCGGCCCTGAGTCGTTCGAGGGCTGCTGTGAACACCACACGGGTAAGAGATATGTCCTGAGTTTCGTTGGGCGTGTAACCTTCCGGTGTCATGTCTATCTGAGAAGCTCAAAGTAGATAATTAGTTTGAAAAGGTAATGAATAGGATTCGGGTTACCGAATTGATGATTTTGCTAGAGAGATCCCCTCCTTCTAGCGACAAATGCTAATGTAAAAAAATAGCTTTCCGTTATGTCAGCATGAAAGGGAGTTGATGCCTGACAGCCTCCGTTATGTGGGTATATTAGGTTAAGTGATTATAAGATGCTCCTGTTTCCAGCTCTGCTTTCCTGATTCTTTATTCCAGCTCCTCGATCCTTTGCTCCAGCTCTTTGTTCCAGCTCCCTACTTCTTACTCCCTGCTCCTTATTCCTAGCTCATATTTGTCAGTTCCTAATGGAGAAAACCTGCAAAAGGTTCGAAAACCGCTCCGACGCTCAAGACAGTCAAGGTTCTCTTTGCAGTAAAAGAATGAATATTGATCGATCCTTTTGGGGGCGAATTATGAGAACTCTTAGTTTTTGGTGATCTTTTAGGGTTAAGAGATCGTGTCCTGTGAAGGACGATGTGGGGGGCTTTTATAGGCGATGTTAGACCGACTGTGATTAGTGGCAGTTGCCATCAAACCGTCAGGAAAGTTTTCCCTCTTGAGTATCTAGGGTTTCCCTTAGAGTCTATCTCGGATCTATGATAAGTGGAAGTTCCTAAGTTCAAGGATACTTCGTAGATATCTTGGCGAAGTGATGGATCTTTTGAGGAGAAGTTTCCTCCCTGAGACCGTGAAGTCCAAACTTGCTTCAACGCTTCGAGATACGTAGCCGACTGAGATCTCTTTGGATGTTTCGGGATTAAGTCGATAGGTTGCTGGCGCGCTTCTACCTTTCGAGTTCTGGGCGTAAGGCATCTACCAAACCTATGTGGACCCCCTTACTCTTTTAAATACCCCAGGGCTGATCTGTTCATGCCAAGGGCGTTTACAAGGCTGGTTTCCTTTAACCGACCTCCTAGTTAGGGGAATATGCGGTGGACCATCAAGGGCTTAGTTGCCCTGTTACCTTAAGCCGGGTTGACCCAATGGGCTTCAGGTCTGATCTTGACTCTTCAGACGCTAGTCAACGTCTGGACATTTTATGCATCATCAATATCCTTGCAAGATATCAGCATGTCATCCACATATAGGAGTAGATACACATAAGAACCATCTGATAGTTTCCTGTGATACACACAACTATCATATTTGCTTCTATCATAACCATTTTTTACCATAAAAGTATCAAAACACTTATACCACTGCCTAAGAGATTGTTTCAATCTATTAAAGATTTCTTCAGCAAACATACCTGATCTTCTTTTCCGAGAATCTCAAACCCCTCTAGTTGACTCATACAGATTTGTTCCTCCAACTCCTCATGTAAGAACGTAGTCTTAACATCAATTTTCTCCAATTCCATATCATACAAAGCAACCATAACAAGTAATACTCTAATAGAGCTATGTTTAACAACATGAGAAAATACCTCATTGAAGTCAATTCATTCTCGCTGTGTAAACCCCTTGGCTACTAACCGTGCTCTGTACCGTGCATCCTCTACCCCTGGGATTCCTTCCTTTTTCTTGAAAACCCATTTGCTACCAACAATCTTCTGACCCTTAGGCTTCTCGACTAATTCCCAAGCCCGGTTCTTATTGAGAGATACAATCTCTTCATTCATGGCAAAAGACCATTGCCTCGATTCCTCACTCCTCATAGCTTCTTCGTAGGTGCATGACTCACCTCCATCAATGTTATCCCCTACACTAAGTGAGAATGCAACCATATCTGCCATACCATACCTTTCCGGTGCCCGAATGTCTCTCCTTCCCCTGTTCATCGCAACGCTGTAATGAACTTCTTCTTGTTCATCTTTCTCAGCTTGCTCATCTACTTGAGGTCTGACTTCTTCTCGAGTGCCTATCTCAAACTCCACCTGTTCCCCATGATCCCCCCGCTCCACTTGTTTACCAACACCCTCCCGAGCATCTACAGGCTTTACCTTCTGAGTTACCATGGTTAACTCATCAAAAGTAACATCTCTACTAATAAGAAACTTCTTTTATTTTCCATTTGGATTCCACAACCGATAACCTTTCACCCCGGGCTCATAACCAAGAAATATACATTTCTTAGCCCTCGGATCCAGCTTATCTTCTTTAACATGTTAATAACCCGGGCAACCGAAAATCCTCAAGTTCTCATACTTTGCAGGATAACCAGACCATACCTCATTAGGAGTTTTACACTCAATAGATGTACACAGAGAAATATCAACCAGATATGCTGCCGTGTTCACTGCTTCAACCTAGAACACCTCTGACATCCCTGCATTCGAAAGCATACGACGAGCTCGTTCCAATAGAGTTATCTTCATACGTTCTGCCACCCCATTCTGCTATGGTATCTTTCTGACCGTATGGTGTCTCACAATCCCTTGGTCTTCACAGAACCTATTAAACTCGTTTCCACAAAATTTCATGCCATTGTCAGTCCTCAAGCGTTTGATCGATTTTCCAGTCTGCTTCTCGATCAAGGTCTTCCACTGCTTGAACTTGACAAATGCTTCATCTTTGCGTTTCAGTATGTATACCCATACTTTCCTGAAAAAAATCATCTATCAAGGTTAACATGTATCTACCCCCACCATGTCAGTTAACCCGGGAGGGACCCCACAGATCCAAATGGATGTAGTCTAGAGTTCCTTTGGTATTATGAACCGTTGTACTGAACTTTACCCGACATTGCTTCCCGAAGACGCAATGTTCACATAATTCCAGTTTTCCAACCTTCTGTCCACAGAGTAAACCCTGCTTGCTCAGTATTGCCATCCCTTATTCGCTCATATGCCCTAACCGCATATGCCACAACTTGGTAGTCTCAATTTCCTTGTCTGATGATGATACCGTTACAGATCCAGTAACAGTGTTACGCTGTAGAAAAATATAAACCATTCTTCTTCAACCCCTTTATAACTGTAAGACTCCCCTTAGAAATCTGAAGAACACCACCTTCACCAGTATACTTGTAATCATTATCATCCAGAGTTTCCAAAGAAACTAGATTCCTTTTCAAATCTGGAACATGTCTGATGTCTGTTATAGTCCTTACAACAGCATCATGCATCTTGATCGAAACTGTAGCAATTCCAACCACCTTACAAGGAACATCGTTTCCCATTAACACCTTACCGCCATTAATGGTCGTGTAAGTGGAAAACATTCCCTATGAGGACATACATGGAACATACAACCAGTATCCAAAATCCACCTATCTTCAGCGAAGCAGGCATTGATAGCCAGAACCATAGCTTCATCACATTCTTCTATGATTGCCAAGAAAGTGCCATCGTCGTTATCTTTTTCGATAACTGCTGACTCTTTTGGTTTCTTTCTAAGCTCATGACAATTCTTCTTGAAGTGTCCCTCCTTCTTACAATTAAAGCACCTGTACTTCCTAGGTTTCGATTTAGACATAGACCGACCCTTCCCATCGCCTAGATGCTGCGACCTTCCCCTTACAACCAAACTATTTCCTGAACTGCTTTCTTCCATTGACCTTCGTCTCAACTCCTTGGAGTTCAATGCTGCTTTAACCACTTCCAGTGTTGGAGTTCAATGATTCAGCGAGTGCAACCTTCTCATTCAAAATTTTCAGCAAACCCTGTTGAACTAATACTGCTCGCATCTTAATCGTCTAAAGATTAAAATCGTTACTTCCATCGAACTTCTCTATCTCATATTTCGCCATTATAGAAACCTCAAAAACTTAGCTCTGATACCAGTTTGTTATGCCAATTGGGGTTTAATAAGATAAAAAACAAGTAATCCAACAAAAGCAATAGGAAATAAAGAACAATCACACAGAACACAAGAGATTTACGTGGTTCGGTTGGTAGACCTACTCCATGATAACAACGACACAATGATTTCCACTATTATAAGCAAACAAGTTACACAAAATATTCGTGAGAATTCGTCACAGATATCTCCTAGGGTTTTAGTTTATATAGCCACTAAAACCCTTATCCCACCGCCTCACCGACTATCTCTTTCTAAATCTGAAATACACATGGATACGCTAACAATAATAACCGACATAGCTCTGCTCCGCATTCCATCTCAGTCTCGGATTCCAGCTCTGCCTCGGAGCACTACTTCGCATACAAGCTCTGTCTCAGTATTCAGCTCCGCTAACGGGTCCAAAATCTTGTAAGCGGGTTGGTGGATCGTAAATCGGGTTTGATATCAACCCATATTCAAGACACTTTCAACAAATCTCTACCTTGACTTGAATATGCTCCTCTTGACTTAAATCCGCCACCATCATAGCTCAGCGCCTCTGAGTCGTCGTCGCTCCATCCATGCTAGGGCTCAACATCTGGAAATCCCAATCAAGTCTAAGCAATGCTTAAACTTGAAAGTTGTAACTGCTTTGGTTAATATATCTGTTGGATTATCTTTCGTAGATATCTTTGATGATGCATAAAATGTGCAGACGTTGACTAACGTCTGAAGAGTCAAGATCAAACCTGAAGTCTATTGGGTCAACCCGGCTTAAGGTAGCAGGACCGCTGAGCCCTTGATGGTCCACCAAATATTCCACTAACTGGGAGGTCGGCCAGATGAAACCAGCCCTGCAAAATTCCCTTGGCATGGACATATCAACCTTAGGGTCTTCAGAGGAGTAAGGGGGGTCCAAACAGATCCGGCCAATGTCTTACGCCCAGAGCTGGGGAGGCAGCAGCGCTAGGCGATCTACCGACTTAATCCCGAATCTTCTAGAAAGATCTCAGTCGGCTACACATCTCGAAGTGTTTAAGCCAGCTTGAACTCCACGTAACTAAAGGAGGAAACTTCTCCTCTAGGATCCATCACATAGGCAAGATATCAACGAAGGATCCTTGAACTCAGGAACTTCCACTTATCAAATATCCGAGATAGACTCTAAGAGAAACCCTAGATACTCAAGAGAGGAAACTTTCTCTTTGGTCTGACGGCAACCGCCTCACCACCGCCATTAATCATAGTCGACCTAACATCGCCTATAAAAGGCCCCCCCGTCCTTCCCTGTACACGATCTCTTTACCCTAAAAAGATCACCCAAAACTCAGAGTTCCCATAACTCGCCCCCAAAAGGATCAATCAATAGTCATTCTTTTACTGCAAAGAGCACCG
Organism: Eschscholzia californica subsp. californica; assembly: GCA_002897215.1. Classification (NCBI taxonomy): domain Eukaryota; kingdom Viridiplantae; phylum Streptophyta; class Magnoliopsida; order Ranunculales; family Papaveraceae; genus Eschscholzia; species Eschscholzia californica. Next base: position 361,988 of record BEHA01000153.1, read on the forward strand.
TGACTGGCTTGAGCGTCGGAGCGGTTTTCGAACCCTTTACAGGTTTTCCCCACCTTGGTAGCAGACGAACAGGAACAGGAGCAAGGAGCAGGAGCAGGAGCAGGGAGCAAGGAACAAGGAAAAGGAGGCAGAGCAAGAAGCAGAGCAGGAGGCAGGAACTTTTAGCCGAGCAACACTCAACTTAACAAAATAATCACATATAACGGAGGCTGTCATGCATCAACTCCCTATTTCATGTGGATCTAACGGAAAGCCATTTTGTGACATCAACATTTGGCGCTAGAAGGAGGGGCATCTCCAGCAAAATTACCACTTCGGTAACCCGACCTCTATTCAAAACTTTTCAAACTAACAATTTCTCTAAGCCCCTCAGGCAACACATGTCTTCAGAGGAGCACACCCCGCGCGGGTCGCCACACAGACTCCGCAGCATAGACGAGCTCATGACCGAGCTAGCTCAAGTCAAAGATGACTACCTTCGGAGAGATGAGGAGGCGAGACAACTGGAGGAGAGGCTTCGTAAGGTAGAGACGGCAAAAAACGCTACAACACCAGAAAAGAGATAAGAAGTAATCAGGAAATATGCACGAAGACTCTTCTCACCAGGCAACGCATTCTCTTCCGGAGACTTGACATTGCAGCCGGGAGACCAGATGCGTCTGGAGAGCATCCTGGAAGAATATGGAGTATTAGATCCCAACCGACCATACATCCCTAAAAACAAGGGAGTTGGCAAAGGATGCATGGACGACCCGACCGTTTGTGAGGTGCTCATACATCAGATAGGAGAGCTGACTCGAGAAAGGGAGAAAGAAAACTGCGAGGACAAGCAGTTATCCATCAACCTCCCCTCTGTCAAAAAATCTTGGAATCTGAGAAGCCAAAGAACTTCAAAGTTCAACAGTGGATCACTACCATGGCCTGGAGATTCCGGTAGTGTTCATCAATAATTACACTTCAGTAATGAACCTGTATACGACCAACCAAAACGTATGGTGTGTAGTCTTCGCTACAATCTTGAAAGGCCCAGCCCAAGCATGGTACAAGCACTTGCCCCGGGCTCGATCATATCTTTCGGAAAACTAGCCTAGGTTTTCTGCGAAGCCTTTCGAGGGAGCACCACAATCAAAAGAAAGACCGACGACCTGTTTAATGTAGTCCAGGTGAGAAGAGAAACCTTGGCGACTTCTTGGCAAAGATTCTGCAACCTCATGGTGCAAGTCCCCGACCTGGAACCAAAGGTCGCCTTTGCAGGCCTGTTGAGAGGCCTACGACAAGATGACGTCATCAGTGACATCTCCGAAAAAGAACCAGACACCCTAGCCGAGCTAATAAAGAGGGTGCAACAACTCATTACGAAAGAAGAAAACTACCAGCGGATGAAGGAGGTGGCAAACATCCCATATGAAAGCGAACCGATCCGGAAGAAAGAACGAGAAGAAGTCAGGCCTCACAAGGAAACAGAGCGAAATAGAAGACCCATATCTGATTTCGCCACCTACACTCCGTTGGTAAAAGGCAGGGAGGAAATTCTACAGATACTCGTGGCAAAAGGAAAAGCAGAACTTCCCAGACCTAACGACGACAAGGACGAGTTCGGGTTTAGAGACATGACCGCATGGTGCGCCTTTCGCCGAGGCTACGGTCACAAAACCGACAACTCTCGACATCTCAAGAATCTCATCGAAGAAATGGTAAGGAAAGACGAGCTAGACAAATACATCCGGAAGGAGCAACGGCCCTAAAATATATGAATAAGAGGTCCACAAACAGAACTGGAATTAGTTCCGAGGTCATGGGAAATATCAACACTATCTCAAGAGGACCGACCTTCGGTGGAGCTACCAAGGGAAAACACCGGAGATACGCCAATAAGGCGAAAAACCCGCCAGTTCTGTTTATAAAACCAATTGTAGAAACGCCGCCCATCGTCTTTACCGACGACGACTTAGTAGGGGTAATAACCCCACACGCGGACCCGTTGGTGATAACGGCGGTAGTAGCCAGTTGGAGGGTAGGGCGCATCCTCGTCGATACAGGAAGCTCGACCAAAGTCATGAGCCGAACATGCTTTCAAAAACTCGGGGTAAGTCTTCATTATCTCAAATCATATAAGTCTTGCTTAACAGGGTTCGGCGATAATCAGGTCGAAACCGATGGGACAACATTGCTACTCGTGCTGATAGGAGAAGGAGAGACAAAGAAAGCAATAATGCTGAATTTCGCTATAGTCGACAAGATGCATGTCTACAACATTATACTGGGCAGGAACTTCCTGAGAGAGTCTGGGGCAGTAATCTCAATGAACCACCTCATGATGAAATTCCCAATCTCGGGAAGAAATCTCATAGGAATGGTCAGAGGGAATCAAAAAATACCCAGGGAGTGCTACCTAATGCAGACATGCAAGACTGAAAACTGATGATCACGTAGGTTACCATTTATCTGTTTCTTTTAACCTTGCGAATAAAGCCGTTAGGCAGGAGAAATAGCGTTACAAGCTACATATTTTTACTAATAAACAAAATATTTTAGCAAAAAGAAGATACTATAAAGGAGGAGTCCTCGTCAAACTCGCCTTACTTTGGCAAAAACTGTAGCTAAGGCAACGACCAGAAACCTTAAGGACCAGTCATAGTTAAACTGAACTTCCCTCTTGTAAAACAGACCCCTCACCAAGGTCCCAAGGAGGAGTCCTAGTTAAACTGACCGTGCTCAAGCCGACAAAATTAGGTAGCTCTGGTAGCTAAGGCAACGACCAGAGAACCTTTCAAGGAGCAGTCCTAGTTAAACAGAAGACTGTACTCGAGTGAAACACGATCCCCACTCAGGGTCGTAAGGAGAAGTCCTAGTTAACCTACAGACCTGGCAAAGGTGACCAGGGGTACAAGGATAAGTCCTTGCGAAACTAGTCATGCAGAAGTAGACAAAACGACCTTCGTAGCCCAAGCTACGACTAGGGGTATGGGAGGAGTCCCGGCGAAAACTAGTTGTGCTCAAGCCAACGAAACCAGCTCTAGTAGCCCACGCTACGAACAGAGACCCAAGGAGAAGTCCTAGCTAAACTAGTTGTGCTCAAGCCAACGATACCAGCTTTGGTAGCCCACGCTATGACCAGAGGCCCAAGGAGAAGTCCTAGCTAAACTAGTTGTGTTCTAGCCAACGAAACCAGCCCTGGTAACGAAAGCAACGACCAGAGGTCCAAGGAGAAGTCCTAGCTAAAGTAGTTGTGCTCAAGCTAACGAAACCAACCGTGGTAGTGAAAACAACGACCAGGGGTCCAAGGAGAAGTCCTAGCTAAACTAGTTGTGCTTAAGCCAACGAAAATCAACCCTGGTAACGAAAGCAACGACCCGGGGTCCAAGGAGAAGTCCTACCTAAACTGGTTAAGACCAAACCAATAAAAGACAGCCCTGCGAGCGATAGCCATGATCAGGGGCAAAAAGCAAACCCGAAAATCATTATGATTTACGGAGCTACGCTAATTTGGGTTTTATTTTGCACAGGGAAGTAGTGAGATTAGGGCATGATAGATTAAGTCGAACTTTCTTTAATTTTGCAGAAGCGATCATTCGGAGCATGCGTAGTAAGTTTAGGGATGCATTAGTAAGACTAGGGCTTTAAAACAAGTAACTATTCCATATTTTAAGTATGCGCAACTTAAAATAGAATAAAAAAGGAGCGTCAAGAAACACCCATCATCAACTATTTACATGTTAGACGAAGAAGAAGAAACAAGAGAAGAAGAAGACAGGGAGATTACATCAGAAGGAATTAGCTCTATAGAGGTCCGTATAATCACCGCTGCAAGGCTGCCGTCCAGCAAACGAACTAAGTATCCTAGTACTTCAAAGGTCACTCGCCGGCCGTCGTTCAACACCCGTCTTTGGGAAAGTTGTAGGGGACAAAAGGGGTCGCCGAATAGAATGGCCTATATATTCTCAAAGACAAACAAGCCGATAAAGCGAAAACCCTGACCGGACCTTCACCTTCAACATCAATGTGATAATGACGGACGTAAAATTCTTTAGTAAGAAGCGTCAGACGAAAACTAACTGTAAGATTATCACAAGGGAGAAGCCCCTGGGTAGACAAACTGGCTATAAGGGAAACAGGTGAAATTGTTCATCCATCCGAGCCATATTTATAGGCCTAGGCTGTGGGAAGACAGAACGAGCAGCCGGTTTGACCAAAAAACATTAACAAAGCAGTAAGTATGGAAGACGAATCATCGCTCCTTCGCGAGGAAGCGGTCATTACTCGGAAGACAACAAATGATAAGGGGTGAGCCATAACAGATAGATTCATTATTCGGCTAAGTCTATTACAGAAGAAATTGCAGCATAAATACATCAAGAAGAGAATGACCATTTAGATTTATTATAGAAGAAATTGCAGAAAAGGACGCCGAAGTTACAATAGGCATTCGGGCCTATTATAGAAGAAATTGCAAAAGAAATAAAAAACCCACAAAAAGAAGAGACAGGGCAAGGAAAAAACCAAAGAACTAGAAAGACCAGAAGAACAATTGCGCAATTCTGTTGGAGAACAACTGAAAAGTTACCAAGAGCCACCTTCAAAAGAATTGCCAAGACAAAAAGACAACCAAGGGAAAAATAACCCCCTTTGTGGTCATCACCTTGCCCTGAGCATCCCGGTCGGAGGCAGCACTGATAACCTTACTTCCTTGAGGAATCCACCAAAATAGATCATGAGGTTACTGATGATTCATAAAATGTCTAGAGGTTGAGTAACGTCTGAAGAGTCAAAGATCAGACCAGAAGTCTCTCGGAACAGCTCGGCTTAAGGCAGCAGGACAGCTAAAACCCCTGATGGTCCACCACACATTCCCCTAACTCGGAGCTCGGCCAGAAGAAACCAGCTCTGCACAAAACGCCCTTGGCATGGACAGATCAGCCCTGGGATCTCTAAAAGAATAAAGGGGGGTCTCCACAGGTTCAGACCATATCTTACGCCCAGAACTGGGAAGATATCAGCGCTGCGCGACCTAATGACTTAATCCCAAACTTTCCAGAAAGATCTCAGTCGGTTACAATATTCATTCTTTTACTGCAAAGAACACCCTGACTGTCTTGAGCGTCGAAGTGGTTTTCGAACCCTTTGCAGGTTTTTCCCCCGCGGGAACAGACGAACAGGAGCAAGGGTCCAGGAGCTGGAGCAAGGAGTCATGAGTTGGAGCAAGGAGCGAGGAGTGGAGAAACAGGATCAAAGCAGAGAGCCAGAGCAGAGCAGAGAAGCGGAGCTGAACAAAGGAATCTCTCCTCTCCAAACAGAATATACCATGATAACAGAGGTTGTCATGCATCAACTCCCTTTTCCATGCTGATTTAACCGGGAGCCAATTTCCGACATCAGCATTTGGCGCTAGAAGGAGGGGATCTCTCTAGCAAATTATCACATTCGGTAACTCGAATCCTACTCAATACTTTTTCAGAACTAACTACTTCCCTGAGCTCTTCATGCTAACATGTCTTCAGACAAGCACACTCCACGTGGGACACCCCACAGGCTTCAGAGCGCAGTTGAGCTCGTGGTTGAACTTGAACAACTCAAAACTGATTACCTCCGAAGGGATGAGGATGCAAAACGATTGGAGGAAAGCCTCCGCAAAGCTGAGATAGCCAGGAGGGCTGCAGCACCCAATGAAAGGAAAGAAGTGCTCAAGACGTTCGTGAGAAGGCTCTTCTTGCCTAGCGACACCTACGCACCCTAGACCCTAACTCTGCAACCAGGCGACCAGATGCGTTTGGAGAGTATCTTGAGGGAACAAGGCGGGCAAAACCCAGACGAATCTTATATCCCCAAGAATTCTGGGATAGGCGAGGGGTGCGTGAGCGACCCAACCCTCTTCGAGTTGCTCATACACCAGGTAGCGGAACTAACAAGAGAAAAAGAGAAGGACAAACTCTAGGAAGGACGGTAATTCGGCAGCCACCTCTCTGCCGGGAAATACTTAAATCTGAAAAACCGGCAAACTTCAAGTGCCCCACGCTGGAACACTATCACAGCGTGGAAGACCCGGGAGTGTTCATCAACAACTATGTTGCGAGCATGAATTTGTGTACGACCAACCGAAATATATGGTGTGTGGTATTCACCACCATGTTAAAAGGACCAGCTCAGGCATGGTACCAAGCGCTAGCCCCGGGGTCAATAAAGTCTTTTGACCAGCTCGCCCAAGCTTTCTGTGAAGCTTTCCGAGGAAGCACTAGTATCAAGAGAGGAACCGACGAGCTGTTCAATGTGGTACAAGGAAAGAGCGAAACTCTAGCAAGCTACTGGAAGAGATTTCGCAACCTTATGGTGCAGGTTCTCGACCTGGAATCAAACGTCGCTTTTGTCGCCTTGTAGAGAGGTCTCAAACAGGATGACGTAATCAAAGATATCTCGGGGAGAAAGCCAGACAGCCTCGTAGATCTGATAGAAAGGTTGCAACTGTTTATCAAGACAGAGGAGAATTATTTGCGGATGAAGGAGGTGGCCAATATTCCTTACGAAAGTGAACGCCCTCGAAAAAGAGAACGGGAGGAAGTCAGGCTACCCAGGGAACGAGAACGAGGAAGGAGACCCAGGGCTGACTACACAACCTACACCCCCTTAATGAAAGGAAGGGAGGAAATCTTGCAGGTATTGATAGCGAAAGGAAAGGCTGAACAGCCCAAACCCAATGACGACCGAGGAGAGTTCGGATCCAAAGATATATGACTGCGTGGTGTGCCTTCCACAGAGGCTACGGTCACAAGACCGACGACTGTCGGCACCTCAAAAATCTGATTAAGAAGATGGTAAGAAAAGGAGAACTGGATAAATACATCCATAAAGAACAACGACCCTACGAATACCAAAACAAAAAGTCAGTAAACAGGGCAGGAATCGGATTGGGATCTGAAACCAACGGGTAGGGCCCTACTTCCAGAAAAGCAAACAAAGGCTTAGAGGAGTCCACCGGAGTAATGGGGAATATCAATACCATAGCAAGAAGACATATCCTCGGAGGAGCAACCAAAGGCGAGCAGCGCAGATCTGGTCGGGGAAACTCCACCCATTGTCGTGGAAAGAACCGACCAGTCTTTCTAATCAAGCCTGTCATGGAAACTCCACCCATTGTCTTTACAACCGACGATCTGGTCGGGGTAATAGCTCAACACGCGAATCCGCTGGTAATAACGACCGTAGTTGCCAATTGGATGATAAGACGCATTCTGGTCGATACAGGTAGCTCCACAGAGGTCATGAGTCAACGTGCTTCCAAAAACTCGGGGTAAGTGAACGCCATCTCAAATCTTATAAATCTTGCTTGACAGGATTCGGAAACAATCAGGTTGAAACAGATGGAATAACGACCCTGCCAATACTGATCGGCGAAGGAGAATCAGCAAAGGCGATAATGCTAAACTTCGCAATCGTCGATAAGATGTACGCTTATAACATCATATTGGGCAGAAACTTCCTGAGGGAGTCAGAAGCAATAGTTTCCATGAACCACCTTATGATGAAATTCCCAATTCCGGGAACGTATCTCATCGGGACGGTCAGGAGAGACCAGAAAATATCCCGGGAATGCTATCTCGTCTCCGCCCAGGGCTGCGAGCAAGAAGAAATTAATCCAGTCACCGTTGGAGGAAACAAAGTGTTCTACGATGACCCGACGGCAGATATGCAGAGCTGAAATACTAATGTCGTCACTACCCCTATTATCTTTCCTTTTTGAATAAAGCCATTAGGCAAAAGAAGTAGCATTACTAGCTACATATTTTACCTTATAAAATAAAAATATTTTTTAGCATAAAACGCTATAAAAGGAGGAGTCCTAGCTAAAACTCATCTCGCTCTGAATCGAGCAGGTAGCCCTGATAGCGAAAGCCACGACTAGGGGACCTAAAGGCAGCCTTGGTAGGTGAGAGTAGCGACCAAGGGCAATAATTTAAAACAACCCTGCTAGTGAAAGCCACGACCAGGGACAGGATAGCCTCTGTAGCTACGGCAACAACCGAGGGCCATAAGGAGCAGTCCTAGTTAAACTGAACTTTGCTCGAGTAAAAACCGACCCCTCACCAAGGTCCCAAGGAGAAGTCTTAGTTACACTGATCGGCTCAAGCCGGCAAAGGAGGTAGCTCCGGTAGCTACGGCTCTAACCCAAGGCATCACAAGGAGTAGTCCTAGCTAAACTTAACTCTTTACTCGAGTGAAACGTGGTCCCTGAGGAACCCCAAGGAGAAGTCCTAGTTAAAACTACCGCCCCGATGAAGGTGACCACGGGTATAAGGAGAAGTCCTTGCGAAACTATTCATGCTTAAAATGAGGAAGACAACCCTGGTAGCTAAGGCCACGACCGGGGGCACGGGAGGAGTCCAGGTGAAAACTAGTCGAGCTCAAGCGGACGGAAACAACCCTGCTAGTGAAAGCCACGACCAGGGACAGGACAGCCTTGGTAGCTATGGCGACGACTGAGGGCCCTAAGGAGAAGTCCTAGCAAAACTAGTCGAGCTCAAGCTGGCGAAACCAGCTCTGGTAGCGAAAGCCACGACCAGAGGTCTAAGGAGAAGTCCTAGCGAAACTAGTCGAGCTCAAGCCGACGAAACCAACTCTGGTAGCGAAAGCCACGACCAGAGGACTAAGGAGAAGTTCTAGCAAAACTAGTCGAGCTCAAGCTGACGAAACCAGCTCTGGTAGCGAAAGCCACGACCAGAGGTCTAAGGAGAAGTCCTAGCAAAACTAGCCGAGCTCAAGGTGGAAATATCAGCTCTCGTAGCAAAAGCCACGACCAGAGGACTAAGGAGAAGTCTTAGTTAAACTAGTTGAGCTCAAGCTGGCGATATCAGCTCTGGTAGCGAAAGCCGCGACCAGAGGTCTTAGGAGGAGTCCTGGTGAAACTAGTTATGGAAAGACAACTCTCGTATAGACGACCAGGGGCAGAGCTAAAAACTCTAACACTATTCAAAACTTTTTACGCAGGGCTAATTAGGGTTCTATTTTGCAGAGGGAAATAGTAAGTTTAGGGCATGCTAGACTAGGTCTAAAATTATTTCTTTTGCAGGAGCGATCATTCGGAGCATGCGTAGTAAGCCTAAGAAAAATTGCATTAGTAAGTATATAGGGCTAATTACATTAACTTTTTGATTACATATTTAAGAAAACAGGAAAACACAGTCTGGCGACATGCTCTTATTCGCCAGAAGAAGAAGATGACGAAGGACCGCCAATATCCACGAAACCCTAATCATGACGGCCAAAAGGCGACCACCCCCACGGCGACGAACCAGATTAACCACAGCAGAAAAGAGAGCAGGTTCGGAAGTGCTGGTAGTACCAGTTAAAGAATAAACCAAAGGATAAAGTAGCCTGAGGGAACTGAGGGTAGAGAGGTGATCGACGTCCAGAAGATCATGCGGACGAAGGACTTCAACGAAACCCTCGCCAGCCACTTCCATGCAGAAGTGCTCAATGGAGAAATCATCATAGTTCAGAACCATGTAGAAGGCAACTCTAACATCACCACCAGGGATAGTTCCGCTAACCATTAAAAGAGGCATGGTGAGATTTGGAAAAGTTATTTTAGCCTTAACATCTATTTATAGGGCAGAAAAGTAGTGATGATGGGGCGTGATCAACGAAGAGCCGCAACGAGCAGTCATGGGAAACTAACGGACTTAAACGTGGGAAATAAAGAGAAGCACAAAAGTAAAGAGGAAAAAGGTAATTCTTTATTAATTCATAAGAAGGAACTGTTGCAGAAGAAATTACAGAAAAGGGCGCCAAAACCACCACTGGCATTTGGGTCTATTACAGAAGAAAATACAGAAGCCCAATAGTTGAAGGGCAAAGAAAAAACCAGGAGACAAGAGGCGCAAAATGAATCACATATCTCGCCTGAGGGGGAATTTACAAGAATAGCCCCAATTGTCGAGGGAAACAAATCAAAAAACATATGCAACTGCAAGAGAGTCGTCATGGAGCTTGAGAGAAGAAAAGATGAAAGACTACCAGGTACTCCTTTCTAGAAGCGCAGTCAAGGCCAGAAGACGACCGAGGAAAAAATAATCCTCTTAACGTCATCATCTCGCCCGGAGCACCCCAATTGGAGACAGCACCGGTGACCGTACTTCCTCGTGGAATCTACCAAAATGGGACGTGAGGTTACCACGATCATCGTGGAGAAGTCCATTTCTTACCACGATCATTATGGAGAAAACATCCTTTAAACAGGTGACAGGTATGAACTCGAACAGAGGCCTCATCTCGAATCCTCAAAAGTGGACAGAAAGAAATAATGAAGAAACAACAGGAGGGAAGAAATTTCAAAATGTTTTTCAAACTTTTTGGTAGTTAAAGAATTGGGAGGCCAAAGCAGGCTATTTATAATAAGAGGAGATAACCAAGAGACCTCTCGGAAATAGATAAGGAGCATTAAAGGCAATAGACCAGACGCGCCTCGAAAACACTCAACGGAATGATGACTAAGAAGTATGAACGGCTCAAGAACTACGATTACCAAGGAGGCTTCAACGGGTTTCAAGGAGACGTGCTTCATTCACCAGTCACGACGCTCCACGCGTCTACGAATAACAGAGCAGGTTGCCATGTGAAATGATCCAAAAGATCAGCGCCGGAAGCACATATTCAGAGGATTAAATCTGTGACGTCATAAAATCACGCATGGAAGAAAATTAATTACTTGCGCAGAAGACGAAACGTGTCTTGGAATAATAAACCACATGTCAGAGTAAGAACACAGCCGGATCAGCCCTAGCAAAGATAACACTTAGTTAAAGAAAATCTCAAATTCATGAACATCAATCAGCTCTGGAGTACTGACAGGAAAACAGAGCTCCACCAAACAGCCATGATCTAGGTAAGGCCCAAAGAGCTTCACGATACAGCTCTAGGACAGGTAATACTTTCGACTTCTAGCCTTTAAAGTAAAACACACGAGTTACTTCTACTCCTTAGTCTCTCTACTTTCAACTAAGGAGTGGCAGTGCTCATGATGATGCATAAAATGTCCAGACGTTGACTAACGTCTAAAGAGTCAAAGATCAGAAAAGAAGTCTCTCGGAACAGCTCGGCTTAAGGCAGCAGGACAGCTAAAACCCCTGATGGTCCACCACACATTTCCCTAACTGGGAGGTCGGCCAGAAGAAACCAGCTCTGCACAAAATGCCCTCGGCATGGACAGACCAGCCCTGGGATCTCTAAAGGAATAAGGGGGGTCTCCACAGGTTCGGCCCATATCTTACGCCCAGAACTGGGAAGATATCAGCGCTGCGCGACCTAATGACTTAATCCCGTACTTTCTAGAAAGATCTCAGTCGGTTACATGATGAGACATGAAAATGTCCCAGCTGAGTCTCTTAGTTTGGACAAGCTAGTCTATCTAGGGATGTTACTCTCATGAATTATTCCTTTTTCTACTCAGGTACCTTTTTCAGAGTTATGTGTGCAAAACGGATAAAAGTCGGAGAAAATGCAGGCTAGGGGTATTTTGGTCATTTGTTGACTCTGATTTCATGGTCGAGATTAGTGTTTGGATGGAAAGTAGAGTCCAAGACAAACCCGTAGGCATAAACAGAAGTCAAATCGGAGTCCGGATGAGTAAAATAGAGCGAGTCAAAGTTCGGGTCAAATTCAATGGACTAAAAGACAAGGACACGTGGCGCACATCGAGCAAGTAATCGGACGGACTAGAGAAGTCGCGGGCCACATTCGGTTACAGCAGAGGTACACCGAGCTAACGGAGTAACACGGGAGGATCTAACGGATGCGATTTAATCAAGAAACGTGGCAACGGATTAAGACTTGAGCCGCAACCCTTTTTGACCAGCCGCGAAGCACTGGAACAGGAGCTTATAACCTCCTTAACATCCATGGTCTTCTTCTTTCTTCTTTCCCTGTTTCTAAAAACAGAGGACCGACTAAAAACAAAAATAGAAAGAGAGAGAAAAGGAAATCGATGGAAAACCGACTCGAATGATTTAAGGAAAGAGAGAAAGATAGAAACCGACTCAATCAACCCTATATAAAGGAGAAGAAGCCAGAGGGAGAAGGCATCCTCCATTGAAGAGCAAAAACCGAGCTAGAGAGAGAAAGTGAGTTAGAGAGTTTTCTTCTTCTTCTGATTCTTCTCTTTGTGAGAGAGAGAAGGTTAGATTGAAAGAGTTAAGAGAGAGAGAGATACTGTAGAGAGAGAGAGAGAGAGAGTTTGAATTAATAAAATCGAGCTTTTAAATCTTTTTTTCTTCTTCTTTCTTTGTCTGTTCGGTTAGAGAGAGAAAGAGATAGTTATATTATTGTTATAGAAAGAGAAAGTTTAGAGTGAGAAAGAGAAAATAGTAGAGAGAGAGAAAAATCAGTTGAGGAAAATAATTTTCCCACAGAGAAATAGTTTCCGAGAAGACGAGAAAACTATTTTCTCTAAGGGTCTGTTTGGCTGCACAGAGTGAAATTTCGTGAAAAGAGGTGTTTTCTTCTCCGATTCTTTTTCTTTCTTCAATGTTATTATTTTTCTTCTCTTTAATCATTATTATGCTCTTATCCATCATGAGTAACTAACTTTCCCGATCTAGGGTTAAGGTTAAGGTTAAGCTTTAGTTTTGTGTGATTTTCTGACTTAATCACTTTTAAGTACTTAATACTTTGATTTTTTCGCATATCTTTCACGATAACCCCTTTTATTAATTATGCTTATGTTTGATGTTTCATATTTAGGCTTTAGGTTTTTAATGTTTCATGCTTACGTTTGATATCTAATAGTTAGAGTACCCGTGATTTTACGTATCGAAATTGAAAGTTTTAAAGTAAGTGTTCTGAAAAGTCAAAATCATTCGAGGTTGGTTATTATTCCTTGAGTTATATAAGAAGAAGATCTGAATTGCATAAGTTAGATTCATACTTGCTAAAGTTGATCCTGAAACCCTAGATTCTCTCTTCTCATAAGTTTCCCGATTATCAACTTTTTATTGTTTCTGTTTTAGTTATTTCACTTTAAAACAATCTTTAAAAGAGAAATCACTATAGATACAAGTTTTAGAATAGACTATACTTAGTCCCTGAGAATTCGATCCCGGTCTTATCGGGTTTTACTATTTGACGCCCGTATACTTGCGGGTGTACCTTTTTGGACACATCATTACACATCTTGAAGTGTTTAAGCCCGATTGGACTAAACGTATCTAAAGGATGTAACTTCTCCTTTAAAGTCAATCACTCCGGCAAGATATCAACGAAGTATCCTTGAACTTAGGAACTTTCACTTATTAAAGATCCGGGATAGACTCGAAGAGAAACCCTAGATACGCAAAAGAGGTAATTCTATTACGGTTTGACGGCCACCACCTCACCACCGCCACTAATCACAGTTGGCCTACCTTCGCCTATGAAAGGCCCCCCACATCGTCCTTCATAAGACACGATCTCTTGAGGACAGACACACTCTCTCTCCTAAAAATACGATCTCTTCATACCAAGAAGGATCACCCCCCCAAAAACAGAGTTCTCATAACTCGCCCCCAAAAGGATCAATCAATATTCATTCTTTTACTGGAAAGAGCACCCTGACTGTATTGAGCATTGGAGTGGTTTTCGAACCCCTCGCAGGTTTTCCACCATCGGGAACAGACGAACAGGAGCAAGTATCCAGGAGCTGGAGCAAGGAGTCAAGAGCTGGAGCAAGGAGCGGAGGAACAGAGCCAAAGCAGAGCAGAGAAGCAGAGCTGAACAGGGGAATCTTTTCTCTTCATACAGAACATACCATCATAACGAAGGCTATCATGCATCAAGTTCCTTTTTCCATGCTGATTTAACCGGGAGCCAATTTTCGGCATCAGCAGTTACCATGACCATTATGGAGATCCACCCCTAACTATCCCCATCGTCAGAAAAACACCCACTAAGCAGGTAACTGTTGATGTCGAAAATCGGCCTCCGATTAAATCAACATGAAAAAGGCAGTTGATGCATGACAACCTCCGTTATGATGGTATATTCTGTTGTGAGAGGTGAGATTCCTCTGTTCAGCCCTGGTTCTCTGCTCTGCTCCTCTGGTCCAGCTCCTCGCTCCAGTTCCTCTCTCCTTGCTTCCTGTGCGCCTTCTCCCGAGGGTGGAAAACCTGCTAAGGGTTCGAAAATTGCTCCGACGTTCAAGACTGTCAGGGTGCTCTTTGCAGTAAAAGAATTAATATTGATCGATCCTTTTGGGGGGCGAGTTATGGGAACTCTGATATTGGATGATCTTTTCGGGTTGAAGAGATCGTGTCCTTTGAAGGACGATTAGGGGTGCCTTTTATAGTCGAAGTTAGGCCGACTGTAATTAGTGGCGGTGGTGAGGCGGTTGCCGTCAAACTGTAAGGGAAGTTTCCTCTTTAGCGTATCTAGAGTTTCTCTTCGAGTCTATCCCGGATCTTTGATAAGCGAAAGTCCCTAAGTTCATGGATACTTTGTATATATCTTGCCGGAGTGATAGACTCTAAAGGAGAAGTTTCCCCCTTTAGATACGTGGATTCAATCGGGCTTAAACACTTCAAGATGTGCGGCCGACTGAGATCTTTCTAGAAAGTTCGGGATTAAGTCTTTAGGTCGCAGCGCTGATATCTCCCCAGTTCTGGGCGTAAGATATGGGCGGAACCTGTGGAGACCCCCTTTTTCCTTTTGAGACCACAAGGTTGATCTATCCATGTCAAGGGCGTTTTGTGCAGAGCTGGTTTCTTCCGGCCGACCTCCCAGTTAGGGGAAAATGTGGTGGACCATTAGGTATTTAGCGGTCCTGCTGCCTTAAGCCGAGTCGATTCTAGAGACTTTAGGTCTGATATTGACTCTTTAGACGTTAGTCAACGTCTGGACATTTTGTGCATCATCATTAGTCCCGCCACTCCTTAGTTGAAAGTAAAGAGACTAAGGAGTAGAAGTAACTCGTGCGTTTTTACTTTATTTGGAGACCTTAAGTCGAGAGTAATACCTATCCCAGAGCTGTCTCGTGAAACTCTTTGGGTATTACCTGGACCTGGGCCGTTTCGTAGCGCTCGGTCTCTTTGTTGATATTCCAGAGCTGAGTGGAATCTGCGAAGTGGAGATCCTTTCTCATGAAGCGCTGTTTTTGCCAGAGCCTTCCCAGCTATGTTTCATCTTTACATGTGGTTTGTTCTCCCAAGACACGTCTTGTCTTCTGCTTGAGTAATTAATCTTTTCCATGCGTGACATCATAGATTTGATCCTCTAATCACGCGCTTTTAGCGTTGATCTTTTGGGTTACTGCACACGGCAGTTCGTTCCCTCACGCGAAGACGCACAAAGTCTTGCTATTGGGGGATAGAATGCGTTTCCTTGAAATCCGCAGTCATTCTATCAGACCTGATCAATCTCGAGCCGTGTGTATCCCTTGGTCATCATTCCTTCGTGTGTTCCTGAGATACGTTTGGTTTTTCTCTCTAATGACCCTTGTTTGTTTTCAAGAAGTCACTTGGTTATCTTCTTCTGATGATGCATAAAATGTTCATCCGTTGACTAACGACTAAAGAGTCAAGATCAGACCTCAAGTCTCTTGGAACGATTCGGCTTAAGGCAGCAGGACAGCTAAACACTTGACGGTCCACCACATGTTCCGCTAACTGGGAGGTTGGCCAGAAGAAATCAACTCTGCACTAAACGCCGTTGGCATGGATAGATCAGCCCTGAGATCTTAAAAGGAATAAGGGGGTCTCTACAGGTTCGGCCCATATCTTACGCCCAGAACTTGGGAGATATTAGCGCTGCGCAACCTAACGACTTAATCCCGGACTTTCCAGAAAGATCTCAGTCGGCCTCACATCTTGAAGTGTTTAAGCCCGATTGGACTCTATGTATCAAGAAGAGGAAACTTCTCCTTTAAAGTCTATCACTCCGACAAGATATATACAAAGTATCCTTGAACTTAGGAACTTTCACTTATCAAAGATCCGGGATAGACCCGAAGAGAAACCCTAGATACGGAAAAGAGGTAACTTTCCTTATGGTTTGACGGCCACCACCTCACCACCACCGCTAATCATAGTCGGCCTAACTTCGCCTATAAAAGGCCCCCCACTTCGTCCTTCACAGGACACGATCAACATTCATTCTTTTACTTCAAAGAGCACCCTAACTGTCTTGAGCGTCAGAGCGATTTTCGAACCCTTTGCAGGTTTTCCCCCCTTCGGAACAGACGAATAGGAGCAAGGATTCAGGAGCTGGAGCAAGGATTCAGGAGCTGGAGCAAGGAGTCAGGAGTTTGAGCAAGGAGCAAGGAGCAAAAAAGCAGAGCCAAAGCAGAGATCCAAAGCACAGGAGCAGAGCAGAGCAGGGAATCAGAGGAATCTCTCCTCTCCAAACCGAATATACCATCATAACGGAGACAGTCATGCATCAACTCCCTTTTTCATGCTGATTTAAGCGGGAGCCAATTTTCGACATCAGCATTTGGCGCTAGAAGGAGGGGATCTCTCCAGCAAATCATCAGATTCGGTAACCCGAACCTCACTCAATACTTCTTCAGAACTAATTACTTTTCCTAAAGATCTTCAAGCAAACATGTGCTCGGGCGAACACGCTCCAAGTGGGACACCTCATAGGCTCACAACCACAGACGAACTCCTCGCCGAATTGGAACAAGCCAAAGCCGACTACTATCGGAGAGACGAGGATGTAAAACGATTGGAGGAAAGCCTCCGCAAAGCCGAGACAGCTAGGAGGGTTGCCGCGCCGGAGGAGAGGAAGGAAGTGCTCAGGACGTTCGCGAAGAGGCTCTTCTCGCCCGGCGACACCTATGCTCCTGAGACCCTAACTCTGCAACCAGGCGACCAGATGCGCTTGGAAAGCATCGTGAATGAGCACGGCGTGCTGAATCCCGACGAGCCCTATGTCCCCAAAAGAGCCGGAATAGGTGAGGGATGCGTGGATGACCCCACCCTTTGAGACATACTCATACACCAAGTGGCGGAATTAACAAGAGAAAAATAGAAGGACAAGCTTTGGGGCAGGACGGTAATTCGACAACCGCCCCTCTGCCGGGAGATACTGGAAGCCGAAAAGCCGGCAAATTTCAAGTATCCCACGGTGGAACATTATCATGGTGTGGAAGACCCATGAGTGTTCATCAACAATTATGTTGCGAGGATGAATTTATGCACGACTAACCGAAACATATGGTGTGTAGTCTTCGCCACCACCCTAAAGGGACCAGCTCAGACGTGGTACCAAGCACTGACTCCAGGATCAATCAAGTCTTTTGATCAGCTCGTCCAAGCCTTCTGCGACGCTCTAGCAAGGAGCTGTTCAATGTGGTCCAAGGAAAGAGCGAGACTCTAGCGAGCTACTGGCAGAGGTTTCGCAATCTCATGGTACAGGTCCCCGACTTAGAATCAAACGTCGCCTTTGTCGCCTTACAGAGAGGCCTCACGCGGAACGACATAATCAGAGATATCTCAAGGAAAAAGCCAGGTACCCTCGCGGAGCTGATAGAAAGATTGCAGCAGTTTATTAAGACCGAGGAGAATTATCTACGAATGAAGGAGGTGGCCAACATCCCGTACCAAAGTGAACGCCCCCGAAAGAAGGAAAGGGACGAAGTCAAGCCACCCAGACACCGAGAACGAGGCAGGAGACCTGGAGCTGACTTCGCAACCTATACCCCACTGAGGAAAGGAAAGGAGGAAATCTTGCAGGTATTAGTATCAAAAGGCAAGGCTGAGCTACCTAAACCCAATGACGACCGAGAGGAGTTCGGGCCTAGAGATATGACCGCTTGGTGTGCCTTCCACAAAGGCTACGGCCACAAGACCAACAATGGTCGGCACCTCAAAAATCTTATCGAAGAGATGATTAGAAAGGGAGAACTGGATCTATTGGTAATAACGGCTGTAGTGGCCAGCTGGAGGGTAGGACGCATCCTGGTCGATACCGAAAGCTCGATAGAAGTCATGAGTCGGACGTGCTTCCAAAAACTCGGGGTAAGTCAGCACCACCTCAAGTCTTATAAATCTTGCTTGACAGGGTTCGGCGACAACCAAGTCGAAACAGATGGGATATGAACCCTGCCAGTACTAATCGGTGAAGGAGAATTGGCAAAAGCGATAATGCTAAGCTTCGCCATTGTCGATAAGATGTACGCCTATAACATCATATTGGGCAGGAACTTCCTAAGGGAGACAGGAGCAATAGTGTCTATGAACCACCTCATGATAAAATTCCCAGTTCCGGGAACGAATCTCATAGGGAAGGTCAGAGGAGACCAGAAAATAGTCCGCGGATGTTACCTTATTTCTGCCCAAGCCTGCGAGGGAGAAGCGTTCAACCCCACCACAGTTGGAGGAGACAAAGTGTTTTATGATGACCCCACGAGAGACATGCAGAGCTGAAAGACTCAGGTCATCACTATCTCTAATCTACTTTCCTTTCAATAAAGCCATTAGGCAAATGAAGTAGCATTACTAGCTACATATTTTATCTTGCAAAACAAAATGTTTTTAAACGAAAACACTATAAAAGTAGGAGTCATAATTAAACTCATCTCGCTCTGAATCGAGCAGGTAGCCCTGACAGCGAAAGCCACGACCAGGGGACCTAAAAGGAGCCTTGGTAGCGAAAGCAACGACCAAGGGTCCTAATTTTAAAGCAACCCTACTAGCGAAAGCCACGACCAGGGACAGGGCAGCCTCTGTAGCTACGGCAATGACCGAGGGTCCTAAGGAGCAGTCCTAGTTAAACTGAACTTTGCTCGAGTAAAACTGACCCTTCACCAAGGTGCCAAGGAGAAGTCCTAGTCAAACTGATCGGCTCAAGCCGGCAAATGAGGTAGCTCTGGTAGCTACGACTGCGACCCAAGTCCTCGCAAGGATAAATCCTAATTAAACTTGAACTCTTTACTCGAGTAAAACATGGTCCCTGAGGATCCCCAAAGAAAAGTCCTAGTTAAACTACAACCCTGTCGAAGGTGACCGTGGGTATAAGGATAAGTCCTTGCGAAACTATTCATACTTGAAATGAGAAAGACAAATTTGAAGAGTCAAGATCAGACCTGAAGTCTCTTGGAACGATTCGGCTTAAGGCACCAGGACAGCTAAACACCTGACGGTCCACCACACGTTCCCCTAAATGGGAGGTCGGCCGGAAGAAATTAGCTCTGCACTAAAAGCCCTTGGCATGGATAGATCAACCCTGGGATCTTAAAAGGAATAAGGGGGGTCTCTACAGGTTCGACCCATATCTTACGCCCAGAACTGGGGAGATATCAGCGCTGCACGACCTAACGACTTAATCCCGGACTTCCCAGAAAGATCTCAGTCGGCCTCACATCTTGAAGTGTTTAAGCCCGATTGGACTCCACGTATCCAGAAGAGGAAACTTCTCCTTTAAAGTCTATCACTCCGGTAAGATAAATACAAAGTATCCTTGAACTTAGGAACTTTCACTTATCAAAGATCCGGGATAGACCCGAAGAGAAACCCTATATATAGAAAAGAGGTAACTTCCCTTACGGTTTGACGGCCATCGTCTCACCACCGCCACCAATCATAGTCGGCCTAACTTCGCCTATAAAAGGCCCCCCACTTCGTCCTTCATAAG
The DNA here is from genome assembly GCA_002897215.1 of Eschscholzia californica subsp. californica. Classification (NCBI taxonomy): domain Eukaryota; kingdom Viridiplantae; phylum Streptophyta; class Magnoliopsida; order Ranunculales; family Papaveraceae; genus Eschscholzia; species Eschscholzia californica. The sequence goes on from BEHA01000153.1 coordinate 381,578, forward strand.
ACTGATGATGATGCATAAAATGTCCAGACGTTGACTAACGTCTGAAGAGTCAAGATGAGACCTCGAGTCTACTGGGTCAACCCGGCTTAAGGTAGCCGGACCGCTGAGCCCCTGATGGTCCACCAAATATTCCCCTAACTGGGAGGTCGGCCAGAAGAAACCACCCCTGCAAAATGCCCTTGGCATGGATAGATCAGCCCTGGGGTCTTCAGAGGAGTAAGGGGGGGGGGTCCAAACAGATCCGACTAATGTGTTACGCTCAGAACTGTGGAGGCAGCAGCTCTAGGTGATCTACCGATTTAATCCCGAATCTATCAGAAAGATCTCAGTCGGCTACACATCTCGAAGTGTTTAAGCCAGCTTGAACACCACGTAACTAAAGGAGGAAATTTCTCCTCTAGGATCTATCACATCGGCAAGCTATCTACGAAGGATCCTGGAACTTAGGAACTTTCACTTATCAAAGATCCGAGATAGACTCTAAGAGAAACCCTAGATACTCAGGAGAGGAAACTTTCTCTTTGGTTTGACGGCAACCGCCTCACCACCGCCACTAATCATAGTCGGCCTAACATCGCCTATAAAAGGCCCCCGACATCGTCCTTCCCAAGACACGATCTCTTTACCCTAAAAAGATCACCCAAAACTCAGAGTTCCCATAACTCGCCCCCAAAGGATCAATCAATATTCATCAGTTGTCGGTGACAGTTCACCCGAAAGCTTGAAGTGTGCTGCCAATAGAGTACCGACAGGTTTTGCCTCAGTCATACCCAAACGTTCCAACACCTTCTCGATGTACGTTTTCAAAGACAAGAACAGTTTCCCAATAGATCTGTTTCTTCGTATCTCCATACCCAATTGATGATGCATAAAATGTCCAGACGTTGACTAACCTCTGAAGAGTCAAGATCAGACTTGAAGTTCAACGGGTCAACTTGGCTTAAGGCAGCAGGACGGTTGAATCCTTGACGTTCCACAATACACTCCCATAACTGGGAGGTCGGCTAGAGGAAACCAGCCCTGTAACGCCATCAACATGAACAGATCAGCCCTAGGGTCTTTGAAGGAATCAGCGAGGTCTACGTAGGTTTGGTCGATGCCATACGTCTAGAACTGAGGAGGCAGAAGCGCACTAGCAACCTACCGACTTAGTCCCAAAATATCTTCAGAGATCATAGTCGGTTAAGGATCTCGGAGTGTTTAAGCAAGTTTGGACTCCACGAGTCTAAAGGGAGGAAACTTGTCTCGGAAGATCTATTATCTTGGCAGGATATCTCCGAAAGATCTTTGAACTTAGGAACTTTCACTTATCCTGGATACAAGATAAACACAAAGGGAAAACTTCCCTCAACGGCAATCACCACCGCTTCTTAAGCCTATAAAAGGTCCCCCGTGTCGTCTTCCAGAGGGACGATCTCGGAACCCTAGAAGATCACCATTAACTCAGAGTTCCCATAACACGCCCCAAAAAGGACCGATCAATATTAATTCTTTTATTGCAAAGAGCACCCTGACTGTCTTAAGCGTCAGAGCGGTTTTCGAACCCTTTGCAGCTTTTCCCCCTTTTGGGAATCGATGATTAGGAGCTAGAGCAAGGAGCTGGAACAAGGAGAAGGAACAGGAGCAAGGAGCAGGAGTCAAAAGCAGAGGACCAGAGCTGGAATCAAGAGCAGACGGAGGAATCATCACTCTACCAATTGAATATACTATCATAACGGAGGTTGTCATGCATCAACTCCCTTTTTCATGCTGATATAACGGAAGCCCATTTTTTGACATCAGCATTTGGCGCTAGAAGAAGGGCATCTCTCCAGCAAAATCACCGATTCTATAACCCGAATTCTCTTTCTCACTTTTAAAACTAATTGTCTTTCTTAGTCTTCAGACAACCATGTCCCCAAAAAGCGACAGTACTAAAGAACCAACAGCGGATCAACCCTTCTCAGAGGAACCGGTGCCCAAGGTTGAGAGACCCGAGGCATACCGCCTTCCTAATGGATCGAGGATTATATTGTTACTAGCAGATGCCCTTTGGCCTCAAGAACGCCGGAGCTACATATCAACGTCTGGTCAACGGGATATTTTGAGATCTGCTCGGAAAGACCGTCGAATGCTATGTAGATGATATGATCGTGAAGAGCAGAATCCACAAAGACCTGATACCAAATCTGAAGGTCGCCTTCTGCAGGCTCGAGGCTTATAACATAAAGTTGAATCCGGAAAAGTGCGCATTCGGGGTGTAACGTCATGGAAGTTCGTCGGGTTCATTGTAAGTCATAGAGGAATAGAAGCCAATCCAGCCAAAATCACCGCACTAAAAAACATGCCCAGCCCGAGAAGTAGAAAAGATGTCCAACGACTAACAGGAACATTGGCTTCCCTCTCCAGATTCCTGAGCAAAATGGGAGACAAGGCCCTCCCTTTCTTCAAGGTCCAGTGAAACGTACCAGACTTCGCGTGGACGACTAAAGCAGAACAAGCGCTCCAGAACCTAAAAAACACACCTGATGGGGCTGCCACTGCTGGTCAGCTACAACCCAGGAGATGAGCTCATTATCGCTGGTCAGCTACAACCCAGGAGATGAGCTCATTATCTACCTAGCGACCTCTGTGAAGTAGTATCCACGGTAATAATTAAGACGGTTGAAGGGGTGATGGACCCGGTGTATTTCATCAGCCAGGAAGCTGCGTCCTTATTTCCTGGCTCACACGATGGTCGTACAAACCGACCAGCCACTCAGAAATGTGCTCCAGAAGATGGACCTCTCAGGACGGCTAACCAAGTAGGCGGTGGGGCTCAGCGAGTTCGACATCAGGTATGTACCCCGAACTGCAATAAAAGGACAGGTACTAGCAGACTTCATAACGGAGTGTTCCATCCCAGCGGCAGACATAGGACCGGAGCAGGTCTGAACTCTCTTTGTGGACGGGGCATCGAGCGAAGCTATGAAAGGGGCCGGAGTGTGCTGGTTAGCCCTGAGGAGTAAAAAACCTTTCAGATCAGTTCCCAGTACAAAGTGTCTAGTACATAACCAAATGGCCAGTACATAGAACAGTTCCGGGAAAATTCCTGGAACAAAAGTTTCTAGTACATAACCAAATGGTTGTACAAAAGTGTCCAGTACATAACCAAATGGCTAGTACATAAAACAATTCCCGATACGCAAGAAAATTCCCAATACAAAAGTGTCTAGTACATAACCAAATGGCTAGTACATAAAACAATTCCCGGTACACAACAAAATTCCCAGTACAAAAAGTGTGTAGTATATAACCAAATGACTGGTACATAAAACAAATTAATGGGAAACTACCATATATAGAAACAAATCAATGAAAAACTACCAAAATAAGGAAAATTTAAATTTAAAAAGTAGAAAAGCTGGAGAAAATAATGAAAAGAAAAAGAAATGTGATGAAAATTTATATATGGAGAGAAAATTTGAGAGAAGGGAAATAGTGAAGATTGGAGAGAGAATAATTCGATTTTTATCAGGAACTTAATGTTAGATAGATATATAAAGTAGTTAGACAGAGAGAGAATTTTCGTGAGATAATAAAATTTCCAGTGTATTATGAATTTTCAGTGAAATACTTTACATTCAGGGAACATTTGTAAATGTATAACAAATATCCTTATAACTACTTTCCTATTAAGTAGATATAGAGAGAGAATTTGTGAGAGAGAACTTAGGTGAGGAAGAACGAGTATATGATAGACAACTTAGGTGAGAGATAAAGTAGTTATAGACTTATAAAGAGAATTTATGAGAGAGAAATTAGGGAGAGAAGAAAAGACTGAAAAAGTTAAAAATAGAGAAAAGTTAGAGAGAAAAGGTACACATGTCAGCGTTAGAAATAAGAGAACATGAGGGAGAGCGAGTTTTGTGTGAGGGGCATTTTTTCGTAATTTCGAATAAAGAAATACCAAAAATGGTACTTTCACCCCTTTCTGACTTATTGGACCTGCATCTTATTGGTTATTGGCAGTGGATGAGCATCATATTTTGAGAAAACAATTGGGGCTTTTCCCAATCCCTCTATTATTAATGAAATTAATAATTTTGAGTATATTGTTAAATCTTTCAATATTTGTCACGAAAGACTAGGACTTGTGAATAATAAGTCATTAAGGAAATTAATGAACTTGTAGTTCATCCTGAAACTCGAAATTAACTCAAGACGAACATGTCAAACATGTGTAAGACGTCGTTCAAGTCTTTAGACTTAATTCACA
>BEHA01000153.1:388906-477565 GCA_002897215.1 Eschscholzia californica subsp. californica
GCGACGCTCTAGCAAGGAGCTGTTCAATGTGGTCCAAGGAAAGAGCGAGACTCTAGCAAGCTACTGGCAGAGGTTTCGCAATCTCATGGTACAGGTCCCCGACTTAGAATCAAACGTCGCCTTTGTCGCCTTACAGAGAGGCCTCACGCAGAACGACATAATCAGAGATATCTCGAGGAAAAAGCCAAGTACCCTCGCGGAGCTGATAGAAAGATTGCAGCAGTTTATTAGGACCGAGGAGAATTATCTACGAATGAAGGAGGTGGCCAATATCCCGTATGAAAGTGAACGTCCACGAAAGAAGGAAAGGGACGAAGTCAAGCCACCCAGAGACCGAGAACGAGGCAGGAGACCTGGAGGTGACTTCACAACTTATACCCCACTGAGGAAAGGAAGGGAGGAAATCTTGCAGGTATTAGTATCAAAAGGCAAGGCTGAGCTACCTAAACCCAATGACGACCGAGAGGAGTTCGGGCCTAGAGATATGACCGCCTGGTGTGCCTTCCACAAAGGCTACGGCCACAAGACCGACAATGGTCGGCACCTCAAAAATCTTATCGAAGATATGATTAGAAAGGGAGAACTGGATCCATTGGTAATAACAGCTGTAGTGGCCAACTAGAGGGTAGGACGCATCCTGGTCGATACCGAAAGCTCGATAGAAGTCATGAGTCGGACGTGCTTCCAAAAACTCGGGGTAAGTCAACACCACCTCAAGTCTTATAAATCTTGCTTGACAGGGTTCGGCGACAACCAAGTCAAAACAGATGGGATAGCAACCCTGCCAGTACTAATCGGTGAAGGAGAATCGGCAAAAGCGATAATGCTAAGCTTCGCCATTGTCGATAAGATGTACGCCTATAACATCATATCGGGCAGGAACTTCCTCAGGGAGACAGGAGCAATAGTGTCTATGAACCACCTCATGATAAAATTCCCAGTTCCGGGAACGAATCTCATAGGGCAGGTCAGAGGAGACCAGAAAATAGTCCGCGAATGTTACCTTATTTCTGCCCAAGGCTACGAGGGAGAAGTGGTCAACCCCACCACAGTTGGAGGAGATAAAGTGTTCTATGATGACCCCATGACAGACATGCGGAGCTGAAAGACTCAGGTCATCACTATCTCTAATCTACTTTCCTTTCAATAAAGCCATTAGGCAAACGAAGTAGCATTACTAGCTACAAATTTTATCTAGCAAAACAAAATGTTTTTAAACGAAAACACTATAAAAGTAGGAGTCATAATTAAACTCATCTCGCTCTGAATCGAGCAGGTAGCCCTGACAGCGAAAGCCACGACCAGGGGACCTAAAAGAAGCCTTGGTAGCGAAAGTAACGACCAAGGGTCCTAATTTTAAAACAACCCTACTAGCGAAAGCCACGACCAAAGACAGGGCAGCCTCTGTAGCTACGGCAATGACCGAGGGTCCTAAGGAGCAGTCCTAGTTAAACTGAACTTTGCTCGAGTAAAACTGACCCTTCACCAAGGTCCCAAGGAGAAGTCCTAGTCAAACTGATCGGCTCAAGCCGGCAAATGAGGTAGCTCTGGTAGCTACGACTGTGACCCAAGGCCTCGTAAGGATAAATCCTAATTAAACTTGAACTCTTTACTCGAGTAAAACGTGGTCCCTGAGGATCCCCAAAGAAAAGTCCTAGTTAAACTACAACCCTGGCGAAGGTGACCGGGGATATAAGGAGAAGTCCTTGCTAACTATTCATACTTGAAATGAGGAAGACAAATCTGAAGAGTCAAGATCAGACCTGAAGTCTCTTGGAATGATTCGGCTTAAGGCAGCAGGACAGCTAAACACCTGACGGTCCACCACATGTTCCCCTAACTGGGAGGTCGGCCGGAAGAAATCAGCTCTGCACTAAACGCCCTTGGCATGGATAGATCAACCTTGGGATCTTAAAAGGAATAAGGGGGGTCTCTACAGGTTCGGCCCATATCTTACGCCCAAAACTGGGGAGATATCAGCGCTGCACGACCTAACGACTTAATCCCGGACTTCCCAGAAAGATCTCAGTCGGCCTCACATCTTGAAGTGTTTAAGCCCGATTGGACTCCACGTATCCAGAAGATGAAACTTCTCCTTTGAAGTCTATCACTCCGGTAAGATAAATACAAAGTATCCTCGAACTTAGGAACTTTCACTTATCAAAGATCAGGGATAGACCCGAAGAGAAACCCTAGATACGGAGAAGAGGTAACTTCCCTTACGGTTTGACGGCCACCGTCTCACCACCGCCACTAATCATAGTCGGCCTAACTTCGCCTATAAAAGGCCCCCCACTTCGTCCTTCACAGGACTGATGATGATGCATAAAATGTCCAGACGTTGACTAACGTCTGAAGAGTCAAGATCAGACCTGGAGTTTACTGGGTCAACCCGCCTTAAGGTAGCCGGACCGCTGAGCCCCTGATGGTCCACCAAATATTCCCCTAACTGGGAGGTCGGCCAGAAGAAACCAGCCCTACAAAATGCCCTTGGCATGGACAGATCAGCCCTGGGGTCTTCAGAGGAGTAAGGGGGTAGGGGGGTCCAAACAGATCCGACTAATGTGTTACGCTCAGAACTGGGGAGGCAACAGCGTTAGGTGATCTACCGATTTAATCCCGAATCTTTCAGAAAGATCTCAGTCGGCTACACATCTCGAAGTGTTTAAGCCAGCTTGAACTCCACATAACTAAAGGAGGAAATTTCTCCTCTAGGATCTATCACATCGGCAAGCTATCTACGAAGGGTCCTTGAACTTAGGAACTTTCACTTATCAGAGATCCGAGATAGAATCTAAGAGAAACCCTAGATACTCAGGAGAGGAAACTTTCTCATTGGTTTGACGGCAACTGCCTCACCACCGCCACTAATCATAGTCGGCCTAACATCGCCTATAAAAGGCCCCCGACATCGTCCTTCCCAAGACACGATCTCTTTACCCTAAAAAGATCACCCAAAACTCAGAGTTCCCATAACTCGCCCCCCAAAGGATCAATCAATATTCATCAGTTGTCGGTGACAGTTCACCCGAAAGCTTGAAGTGTGCTGCCAATAGAGTACCGACAGGTTTTGCCTCAGTCATACCCAAACGTTCCAACACCTTCTCGATGTACTTTTTCAAAGACAAGAATAGTTTCCCAATAGATCTGTCTCTTCGTATCTCCATACCCAATTGATGATGCATAAAATGTCCAGACGTTGACTAACCTCTGAAGAGTCAAGATCAGACTTGGAGTCCAACGGGTCAACTTGGCTTAAGGTAGCAGGACGGTTGAATCCTTGACGTTCCACAATACACTCCCATAACTGGGAGGTCGGCTAGAGGAAACCAGCCCTGTAACGCCATCAACATGAAAAGATCAGCCCTAGGGTCTTTGAAGGAATGAGCGAGGTCTACGTAGGTTTGGTCGATGCCATACGCCCAGAACTGAGGAGGCAGAAGCGCACTAGCAACCTACCGACTTAGTCCCAAAATATCTTCAGAGATCTTAGTCGGTTAAGGATCTCGGAGTGTTTAAGCAAGTTTGGACTCCACGAGTCTAAAGGGAGGAAACTTGTCTCGGAAGATCTATTATCTCGGCAGGATATCTCCGAAAGATCCTTGAACTTAGGAACTTTCACTTATCCTGGATACAAGATAAACACAAAGGGAAAACTTCCCTCAACGGCAATCACCACCGCTTCTTAAGTCTATAAAAGGTCCCCCATGTCGTCTTCTAGAGGAACAATCTCGGAACCCTAGAAGATCACCATTAACTCAGAGTTCCCATAACTCGCCCCAAAAAGGACCGATCAATATTCATTCTTTTATTGCAAAGAGCACCCTGACTGTCTTAAGCGTCAGAGCAGTTTTAGAACCCTTTGCAGGTTTTCCCCCTTTTGGGAATTGATGAACAGGAGCTAGAGCGAGGAGCTGGAACAAGGAGAAGGAACAGGAGCAAGGAGCAGGAGTCAAAAGCAGAGGACCAGAGCTGGAATCAAGAGCAGACGGAGGAATCATCACTCTACCAATTGAATATACTATCATAACGGAGGCTGTCATGCATCAACTCCCTTTTTCATGCTGATATAACGGAAACCCATTTTTTGACATCAGCATTTGGCGTTAGAAGGAGGGCATCTCTCCAGAAAAATCACCGATTCTATAACCCGAACTCTCTTTCTCACTTTTAAAACTAATTGTCTTTCTTAGTCTTCAGACAGCCATGTCCACAAAAGCGACAGTACTAAAGAACCAGCAGCGGATCAGTCCTTCTCAAAGGAACCGGTGCCCAAGGTCGAGAGACCCGAGGCATACCGCCTTCCTAATGGATCGAGGATTATATTGTTACTAGCAGATGCCCTTCGGCCTCAAGAATGCCGGAGCTACATATCAACGTCTGGTCAACGGGATATTTGGAGATCTGCTTAGAAAGACCGTCGAATGCTACGTAGATGATATGATCGTGAAGAGCAGAATCCACAAAGACTTGATACCAAATCTGAAGGTCGCCTTCTGCAGGCTCGAGGCTTACAACATGAAGTTGAATCCGGAAAAGTGCGCATTCGGGGTGTAACGTCATGGAAGTTCGTCGGGTTCATGGTAAGTCATAGAGGAATAGAAGCCAATCCAGCCAAAATCACCACACTAAAAAACATGCCCAGCCCGAGAAGTAGAAAAGATGTCCAACGAATAACAGGAACATTGGCTTCCCTCTCCAGATTCCTGAGCAAAATGGGAGACAAGGCCCTCCCTTTCTTCAAGGTTCAGTGAAACGTACCAGACTTCGCGTGGACGACTAAAGCAGAACAAGCCCTCCAGAACCTAAAAAACACACCTAATGGGGCTGCCCCTGCTGGTCAGCTACAACCCAGGAGATGAGCTCATTATCGCTGGTCAGCTACAACCCAGGAGATGAGCTCATTATCTACCTAGCGACCTCTGTGAAGTAGTATCCACGGTAGTAATTAAGACGGTTGAAGGGGTGATGCACCCGGTGTATTTCATCAGCAATGTGTTAAGTGGAGCGGAGTTGAACTACCTAATTGTAAAAAAGTTGTTTTACGCGCTGATCTTGACAGCCAGGAAGCTACGTGCTTATTTCCTGGCTCACACGATGGTCATACAGACCAACCAGCCACTCAGAAATGTGCTCCAGAAGATGGACCTCTCAGGACGGCTAACCAAGTAGGCGGTGGAGCTCAGCGAGTTCGACATCAGGTATGTACCCCGAACTGTAATAAAAGGACAGGTACTAGCGGACTTCATAACGGAGTGTTCCATCCCAGTGGCAGACATAGGACCGGAGCAGGTCTGAACTCTCTTTGTGGACGGGGCATCGAGCGAAGCTATGAAAGGGGCCGGAGTGTGCTGGTTAGCCCTGAGGAGTAAAAAACCTTTCAGAACAGTTCCCAGTACAAAGTGTCTAGTACATAACTAAATGGCCAGTACATAGAACAGTTCCGGGAAAATTTCTGGTACAAAAGTTTCTAGTACATAACCAAATGGTTGTACAAAAGTGTCCAGTACATAACCAAATGGCTAGTACATAAAACAATTCCCGATACACAAGAAAATTCCCAATACAAAAGTGTCTAGTACATAACCAAATGGCTAATACATAAAACAATTCCCGGTACACAACAAAATTCCCAGTACAAAAAATGTCTAGTATATAACCAACCAAATGACTGGTACATAAAACAAATCAATGGGAAACTACCAAAAAAAGTATATAGAAACAAATCAATGAAAAACTACCAAAAATAAGGAAAATTTAAATTTAAAAAGTAGAAAATCTGGAGAAAATAATGAAAAGAAAAAGAAATGTGATGAAAATTTATATATGGAGAGAAAATTTGAGAGAAGGGAAATAGTGAAGATTGGAGAGAGAATAATTCGATTTTTATCAGGAACTTAATGTTAGATAGATATATAAAGTAGTTAGACAGAGAGAGAATTTTCGGGAGATAATAAAATTTCCAGTGTATTATGAATTTTCAGTGAAATACTTTACATTCAGGGAACATTGGTAAATGTATAACAAATATCCTTATAACTACTTTCCTATTAAGTAGATATAGAGAGAGAATTTGTGAGAGAGAAATTAGGTGAGGGAGAACGAGTATATGAGAGACAACTTAGGTGAGAGATAAAGTAGTTATAGACTTATAAAGATAATTTATGAGAGAGAAATTAGGGAGAGAAGAAAAGACTGAAAAAGTTAAAAATAGAGAAAAGTTCGAGAGAAAAGGTACACATGTCAGCGTTAGAAATAAGAGAAAATGAGGGAGAGCGAGTTTTGTGTGAGGGGCATTTTTTCGTAATTTCAAATAGAGAAATACCAAAAATGGTACTTTCACCCCTTTCTGACTTATTGGACCTGCATCTTATTGGTTATTGGCAGTGGATGAGCATCATATTTTGAGAAAACAATTGGGGCCTTTTCTCAATCCCTCTATTATTAATGAAATTAATAATTTTGAGTATATTGTTAAATCTTCCAATATTTGTCACGAAAGACCAGGACTTGTGAATAATAAGTCATTAAGGAAATTAATGAACTTGTAGTTCATCCTGAAACTCGAAATTAACTCAAGACGAACATGTCAAACATGTGTAAGACGTCGTTCAAGTCTTTAGACTTAATTCACAGTGAACTCTGTAGCTTAGAGATGGTTCATAACAACAATAAGAACCCAAAAGGACAAAGTTCTATAGATTTTATGGAATTAATCAAGCACACAGGATCACAAATTAAGTTACGAAGGAAAATTCCCCAAACAAGATCATTAACTATGTGGTTGAAAATCACCAATTGAGAGACAATTTTATTTAGAAACAAAGGTTTAGAAAGAGAGAAAGAGAGAGAGAGAGATTGAGTTTTCTCACCGTCTAATTAACCAAACGATGGAAAATTAAGTTTTTTAGGAAGGCCGATTTTCTCACCCGATTTTCCCAATACGGATCTTGACTGATCACTGGTTTTTCATTCTGTTTCCACTTATACTTGCGATTAAAAAAGTAAAAGAGTATCTAAATTCTAGTTTCAGGTTTTAACTTGAAATAGACTACAATGCTTGGTCTATTTTAATTTCTTGTTAAATTTATTAGGTCCGTTAAGTTTTCTCTTGTGTTCATTAAATCAATCATGAGACAGTGCTTTTATTTCTATAAGATGTTTTGATTAAGTAACATTAGTTTCTGCAGTTAATTGTTTTCACTTTCATACTTGATTTGTTTCAATATGTTTTTATTTTAGTGTATTTAGATCTATCGATTACAAAAACGTACTTTTCAATTGTGTTCGAAAATGTATGTTGATTACTTTTTAGTCTAGTAAAAACAAATTGAGTTTTTTGAAACCTACCCTAGTTTTTTTATTAGACAAACAACAAGTACTTAGATTAAGTTTTAAATTAGTGAAAACACAAACTACTAACTTTGGTTATTTAAAATAATATGTTTTGACTAAGAAAATAGGTAACAAATTTTAGTATGGTGGAAACAAATAATGGTGTGTTTGGTTGCAGGATTCCTAAGTAGGATTCCTATCAAAAGTGGAATTTGGTAGGAATCATGAATACTTGGTCTGTTTGGCTACCAAGAATCCTAAGACTCTTGAATCCTAAGGATTCCTAATTCCAAAATTTGTATTGGGTCAAAATCCCACCATACCCCTAGGATTTTTGATTAATAATTCTAAATTTCAAACTTAAAATATTTCCTTCTACAAAATAATTATTTTAAATTTAAAAAAAAAAATTTATTTCCAAAAAATTATATTTTCTTTCGAAAATCATTTTTATTTTCGAAAATTATTTTTTCTCCCAAAATGTTTTTTTTCTTCAAAAAATCGTTTTTTTCCCCAAATTTAATTTTTCCGACAACCATTTTTTCCCCCGAAAATTGATTCTTCCCCAAATAAGTTTTTTTCGAATGTCCAATTTTTTTCCAGAAAATAGATTTTCCCTTAAAAACAGTTTTTCCTCCAAATCCGTTTTTTTACCGAAAAATTGTTTTTCTTCTCAAAATTTTTTTTTTCAGGGAACTTAAATTTTATAAAAACTTTTTTGCTTGATAGAGACCGTGTTTTTTCTAAAAGAACAAATGGTGTTCGAAAAAAAGGTTTTTGTGAAAAAAAAGATTTTCGTGAAAAAATACTTAAATAATAATAAATCATAGGATTCCTATTAGTTGCCAAACTAACCAAAAAATATTACTCCCTCCGTCCCATTTTGTTTGGGTCTTATTCCTTTAAAGGAAGTCCCAAAATGTTTGTCCACTTACTATAAATAAGACTCATTTATTACTAATTTTATTGACATTCTCCAATCTACCCTTACTTTCAACTGGTTCTACACTACTTCCAATATAGTATTGGTTGTAATACTCTAAAGTAATTATGGGTAATTTAGGCAAATATATAAAGTTAGCTAGCAATAAATGAAATTTCTTAATAAGTTGGATCTCCCAAAAGGTCAAACAAATTGGGACGGAGGGAGTACTTGGATTCATGAATCCCAATGACTCATGAATCCGCGGATTCATGATTCCGTCATCCAAACACACCAAGTGTTTTTTTATTCAAAATATTGTGTATCAGAAATAAACATTTGCTGTCGCGCGCGATTGAATGTCCAGGACGTGCATGTAATTTGTACATTAATTATTGTCTTTTTTGGTAATTCCACACAGTGTACAGGGTCATTTTGAGAATGTTGTCCTTATTTTGCCATTTTAATGTTAATGATGTACAAAACGTTACTTCCATCTTCCTCCAAACTAACTTGCTCATCTTTTGTGTATTCCCTATTTTGTTTAAGTCCATAGTGTTTCAGTGTCATTGTTGGAGATCTCAATTTTGATGTGTTGTTGGATGCATTTTTTTTAATTTCTTAATAAATGGTTCACTTAGTTTAATAGAAGATCAAGGGCCACCATCCAGTAATTATATCTCACCTTAATGCTGACAAGGTTACAAATCTCAATCTCACCAAAAAAAACTTCACAAATCTTTGGGATTTTTATTTAAAAGTGACGTTATCTTGGAGATTTTGTTGACCAGAAAAGTTTAATAACACATTTAACAAGTTCAACACCATCTGAAGTCATATCCTATAAATAAGTCAATCACATCAAACATTGAAGAGAACCGAGTTAACAGAACAGAAAGCCAAAGAATAAGAAATTGGGTTTTTGTTGGTTTAAGAAAATATGGAAGGTAAAATCGTTATGAATGTGATGAATGTAGCTGCTTTTTTCATGGGAATATTTGTTATATTGGGGATGTTTAATCGACAAGCTTCAGCACTTGAACTAAGTTGTATTACAAATTGCGTTAACGCATGTGCTAAGCCGGATCTAGGTATTGTACATCTTCCCCGGATATATAGTGTTCATGTTTATATATATATATATATATATATATATATATATATTCATGTTTAAGAAATAAATTTGTACAAAATCTATTCATACAAGAAAACTTTTTGTATGTTTTTTTTTTTTTGAATTGGTAAGCGTGTGCCTCGAACCCTTGACCTCTAAGTTGGAAGACTTACCTCTTACCACTTGAGCCAAGGGTTGTTGGCACAAAAAAAAACCTTTTATATGTGACAATAACACTAACATTTTTCGTTAAAATTTGGTGATTTGCAGGGGCGGTGGCCTGTCTCACTGCATGTCTTCAACAATGCATCTAACAATGTCTGATCTTTTATATACTCCAAGAATAAAGGTTGTTGTAAATGGGTGATTAGATCACTTAATTTCTCACTAAATGAGTTTTGTGATCTTAAATAAAGTATCTCCCTTAAGAAATGTCTCAAGATTCTTGTCCATTTATTACTTTACCAATTTTCATAATTTTTTATAATTAGTCGATGTGTGCATCCCAAATTTAAATCTCATAACAATGTATCTTGATGGCTATCGAAAATATCATGAAAAAATAAATGAGATTAAGGACTTCCACGTTCAATTTAAATTAGGGTCGAGTTGTATATTGAAACGAGCTCGTTCTAATAGAGTTCTGTTGATAAGTTTGGCTACACCATTCTGTTGTGGTGTCTTTCTAACCGTATGGAGTCGCACTATCCCTTGGCCTTCACAGAATCTATTAAACTCGTTTTCCTCAAAATTCTTTACCATTGTCGGCCCACAAGAATTTGATTGATTTTCCAGTTTGCTTCTCAATCAAGGTCTTCCACTGCTTGAAATTTACGCATGCCTCATCTTTGCGTTCCAGTATGTATTGTATGGGCCAAAATACATCACTAGGAGCTCCCCCAGAAATCCACGATTAATGGGTTTACACGGTGACCAAGCCCATTAATTAATGGATAATGAGCCCGACCCATTTATCTTCGAGCACCTCCTCAGCGGCAAAAATACGAAATTACATCCAACTCGGGATAAAGAGGTCCGCCCTCACCTCCTCAGCAGACCAAATATACGAAATCACATCCATCTCGGGATAAAGAGGTCTGCCCTCACCTCCTCGCCAGGTCTCCCCCTTCGCATAGCCATTGGGGAGACGTTACATCCATTCAAGATGACAATATCCTGAATATACCCGTTAAGGGATTACAATATCCGTATTAATGGAGTCGGCTCCATGCGTTACCACATGGAAGACGACAGCTCACCCCCAGGTAACAGTCGATCGCCAACACTATAAATTGACCAAGAAGAAGATGATACAGGACATCTGATTCTTGACGAATACATCGACTACTGGCTTAATGTCAAGCATCACAACATCAATTTACCACTCCCTCTTTCATACAAAGGGATTAACTAGTTGTCCACCACACTTCTACTACTATCGTCGTCTTATTCTCTCTCTGTGATCGACCGATCTAACATCCATTGAATAACCTACGACCACTCATCAAAGGAGGTTGACCTATATTCAAAGAAGGGCGACCTATCTTTCTGTCTCATAAAGACCACTCATCAAGGGAGGACGACCTACCTTTCTCTCTCCTAAAGACCACTCATCAAGGGAGGACAACCTATCGTTATCTCTCCTGACGACCACTCATCAAGGGATGACGACCAGTCTTTCTTTATCCTAACGATCAAAATAACCAAGCTACTTTATCTCTCCTGGAGCTCAGGCCTTCCTTACTTCACCCACGTGATTATCTACGAGGTCAGACCCTTGAAACTTTCTACTTTATTTATGGTTCATACCCTCGACCAAGGCAAACCTCACCAGTGTTGCCTCAGTCAAGGACATACCTCATAGGCTGTCATATTTTCTCTCTTCAAACAAGTCAGTCCATCCGTAGAGATCGAGCTCATGCCACTCTACGACCCATGTCTAAATCCCGACCGGCATCCAACCAACGGTAACTTTCCAAGGATATCACTCGCGTACCCATTACTTCTCTTTGCAAGTTTACTGACTTAACCATTGGAACCCCCTTAGGCCGACACCATCCCGGTGTGCCAGGGATCTTATGGTCACGTATGTTTTGTCTCTTGTGTCACAGGTTAAAGCCCAAAGACGCCATCGATGCTCGCAAAAATATTAACCAATGTATTTACAACCATTAACCAGTGTGTTTATTATGGTCCTCACAACACCATCGTGCATCTTGATCTGAAAAGTACCGATTTCAACATCCTTACAGGGAACGTCGTTTCCCATTAATACCTTACCGCCATTAATGACCTTGTAAGTGGAAAACCAATCCCCATGAGGACATACATGGAACGTATAACCAGTATCCAAAATCCACCTATGTTCCTAAACAGAGACATTGATAGCCAGAAGACAGCTTCATCACATTTTTCAATGATTCTAAGACAGTACCATCGTCGTTTTCTTCTTGGATGACTGCTGCCTTCCCTGGTTTCTTTCTAAGCTCAGGATAATTCTTCTTGAAGTGTCCCTCCTTATTACAATTAAAGCATCTGTACTTCCTAGGTTATGATTTAGACCTAGACCGAGCCTTCTTATCGCCTAGATGCTGCAACCTTCACCTTACAACCAAACCATCTTCAATTTCAACGTGTTTTCTTCCATTGACCTTTGTCTCAACTCCTTGGAGTTTAATGTTGCTTTAACATCCTCCAATGTTGTAGCTCTTTTTACCAGACATATAAGAATCAACGAAACTTTCATATGATGGTGGCAGGGACGTTACTGCTTTATCTTCATCTTCAAATTTGACATCTGTATTTTTCAAATCCCAGAATACTCGGTTGATTTCATCCATATAGTCTTTCAACGATTCCCCTTTTGTAAACTAAATAATTTTTTCTTTAGATACAATCGATTAATTAGAGAACTCGTCATACACCTTGCCCTAACTTGCTCCATAGTCCATTGGGCGTCGTTTCCGTCGCTATTTCTCGCAAGACCTCACTACTCAAACACAATAGAATCTGTAAATGAGCTCTTTCTTCTCTGCTTCTGATAACGATTCCGCGATTTCATCCTTCCCGTTCAACGTTTTTAGCAAATCCTGTTGAACTAATACTGCTCGCATCTTAATCTTCCAAAGATTAAAATCATTACTTCCATCGAACTTCTCTATCTCGTATTTCATTATTACAGAAACCTCAAAACTTAAGTTCGGATACCAGTTTTCTATAATAAAAACAAGTAATCCAAAAAAAGCAATAGTAAATAAAGAACAATCACACAGAACACAGGAGGTTTACATGGTTCGGTTGGTGAGACCTACTCCAAGGCGACAACAACGAGATGATTTCCACTACGATAAGCAAAAAAGTTACAGAAGAGATTCGTGAGAATTAGACACAGATTTTTCCTATGGTTTTAGTTTATGTAGCAATTTGAAGGAGATGTCCTTGAAAGAGATGTCCTTCGACCAATAACGAAATGTGAACAATTCGGATAGGACAATTGGTGAAGAATATCACCAAGTCTGGTTGATTTAGGGATCGTGATGTTTAGCTAGAAATCAACTACGATCGTCGAATTACGAAGTAATTCGCGGCTAACTTCGATCGGATCCTATATCGGGTTACACATAAGAATGGGTACTTGATCGGGTGATATGACTAACGAGAATGAGATATATTGACATGGGATAGTCCCATAAATATGT
Organism: Eschscholzia californica subsp. californica; assembly: GCA_002897215.1. NCBI lineage: Eukaryota > Viridiplantae > Streptophyta > Magnoliopsida > Ranunculales > Papaveraceae > Eschscholzia > Eschscholzia californica. Next base: position 401,976 of record BEHA01000153.1, read on the forward strand.
CTCATAGGCCTAAAAGAAGTTTGGGCAATGATAGCACAAAAAGGCCCGAAAAAGTTTTGGGCTGAAAGCGATTGGAGCACTTTTAGGGCTCGGATTAGGATGAAATTTGGTGGGACGGTTCTTCGTTTCCTATAATAGGGAAGGAAAAGTATGCCAAGTTTGGTGTGATTTGGACGTCCACAAGTCAGGGAATCAAAAGATAGAAGCTAGTTTCTATTTTTGACGATTTCCTTTAACTTTATTCAAAAGGGGCTTTTATGGAACTTCCAAAGAGTGGGACTCTTATTAGGGTTCTATATAATGACCCTTAGGTCAGTGAATAAGGGTGTGGATTTCTCTTACAGTTTTCTTACTCTACAACACCAAGCAGAGAGGAGAAAGTGAGCTAATTCCCAAAAGCTATCAACTCGTCAAAGAAAGAAGAAGGAGGTTTTCTTGTAATCAAACCACCATTGTTATTCTAGCTAATATACATGGTGGGAGATCAAATAAACCATTAGGTGTCTCGAGTAGAGGAACTACACTTAAAGATTTTGGTCTTCGCATGCGATTGGAAAGGTTCGAAGGAAAACTAGCGATTAAGGTAATCTCTAACTCTTAATTAATCATTAGCTTATGCATGATGATCTTAGGATTTGCTAGTGTGTGACATTGGATGTCAAATTAATCCGCATACAACACTAGCAAGAGGGTATCATAACCGAGATTGTTAACATTGATAATGGCTAAAATCAAAAGATTCGAATTTGTTAACTTCAGCATTGTGGCTAAAATTAATCATTAGCTTATGCATGATGATCTTAGGACTTGAGAAACGGCCTCCCAACTTGCTCCATGGAACACATCCCAGGGATGGTGAATCTAGTGGGAGTAATCGCACACTTCTAGGCACGATTCGATCAATGATGGATTTAAGTCAGTCTTCCGAATTTTGGGATATATTTCGGTTTCTCACTTAACCGAAATCCGTCTAAAAGCTAAAAGGGCCATGTATAAGGATTACAAGGCATAAATTAGCAAGTCTGACCAATTTCTTTAGAAGAAATTTGGGCTTCACACGACCAATCAAGAGAACAAAGTGTTTGTTGCTCATGATGGTATCCTCTTAACGATCGAAAGGATAATTAGAAGAATAAGTGGGAGAAAGAGCCGAATGCTACGACCAAGAGCAAAAAAACTATAAGGAATAACAGTAAGAGGAAACAAAACTGTTAGGAAGAACAGTGGGAGGAAATGGTGAACCTCCCGACCTTACCAAGCAAATGGGATTCGTAAGAGAACTCTCAAGTAGTCGGAAGTTACTCGAAAAGGGAATATCTCAAGGAGTTGAAAGTATTATGAATTGTTGTTCTTAAGCCTAAAGGTCTTCAGAGGTTTATATGCAGGATTCGAAGATTGAAATCTTACTTATAAAAGATAAACGTTATAGACCTGCGCAGAGACGGAAACCAACTCGAAAATTGGCTAGGAGTCAATGTCTTATGGAATCCCTTCTCGCCAAGAGCGGAAACTTGATAATTAGTCAATAGAGTAAGAGATCATTGGACGGAGATTAGTTTTTAGGAAGAAAACTGAGAAGGATGGAAATACAGACGTTTCTCAAAGTAGACGAAAGTCCACATAAGTCTACGTTTGAAATCCATAACTAAACACAAAGAAGTCAAAGGTCCCGACTTCAGTGATTAGTAAACAAGAATGCTTTAGAAGATCCACACTGCCGAAAGAAGCAAGCTAGAGTTGGAATCTTCGATTCAAAAGAAGATATCAAAGTCGTTTGATTCCTAACTGAACGAAGAATATCTTGAATCTAAGGATTTCAAGAAGGTCAGTGGGAGAAACGCTATTCAGGTTCGGTGTGCAGTGTACACATAGAATTGAGAATAACATGGAGATGTTGGAATCAGTTAAGGATGGACCACAAAAGAATGAGAATGCATTGGGCATCGACGATCTATAAGCATAGATCAAAAGATGATGAGACTAAGAAAAGAAAACTTGGGATTCTTAATAGTCTGAATACGAAAGACTGTGAAAGAGATATTCGACCCAAGCTCATGGCGAATAGCAAGGGTCAGAGTCAGGAGACTCCGATGAGCGAGCACGCATGACAAAGATAATCATGCGACATGCATGAAATCGATCATGTGGGACATGATTTAGCATTAACCCAAGACATCGTAAATACTAAGAGTATGAAAAGATGTTAACATGCGAACTCAGATAAGACAATCAGAAACCACAACTAACATCCTAAAAGGCTAGGACGAGTTAGAGTGGAGAAAGTTGAACACGTCAATGCAAACTTCCAAACATGGAAGGAAAGTAGGCAGAAAGTGTTTCTAGCCGGGAACTGTTGCAAACTCTACGAACGAAAGAATGAAAGCCTTATATCTAGTAAAGCTTTACTAGAAACAGTCAATGGAAAATCAAAGGAATCGTCCTTTGATAAGTTGATGAACATGCGAAGTTTATTTCGGACTACATCCGTAGACAACTAAACTGTCACCGAAGACAAAAGTATGAGATTCATACTAAGTGTCCAAGGTATGGGGTATATTCGGAGAATAACCTTGACTAGTAAATTGAGCGGGTAAAAGGTGTTTTACGGAAGAGGCTCAAGTTAACAAACTCTCGTTATCGAAAATAAGTCAATTATTTCACATCGTCTAAATTTGGTTTAGTATTTAAATGACAACCCACTAATAATAAAACATTCTGAATAGGTTCATCAGACATGTGATCTGATGAATGAAACCGTATTAAGTGAACTTGGAATGTATAATTATTATCTCCCCAGTCCAGGTCGTTGCATCGGTAATAATGACTCAAGAAGACTAGCACGTGAGTCTATAAGATATTGCAGTTTAATGGGCTATAGGAATAGGGTATTTGAATCGACTACGTGGGTGTACTATTGGGAATATACACTGGATAACCCTCAAATGAGAAATACGTCAATCTTGATGAACGTCGAAAACTTCTCGTTGACAAGATTAAAGATATTCCTCAAAACATGAGTGTTTCACTCATCTTATGTAAGGAATGTCCGACATTGGTTCCGGCAAACACCGCGCCGTAAAAGTAGGTTATAAAAGCAGATACTAGGAAAGACAGGATGTACATGAAGTTGAGTGGGAGCACAAGAATGGATTGTGTCTTCCTAATTACAATAGGAAAACGTGTCTCATGGCCACTTGAGGAGTAGCAACTGAAAATGCGTGGTCGCACTCAAATGGATTAAAAGTTAATCATTTGTCTTTGACAGTTGTACTCGGTATCAAGAAAGACTGAAAGACGTAACGTATCAGATGGGATACGAATCGACACGGGAATCGAGCATTGCACTTGTTCTAATTACAAGTGGGAGTCTGAAGGAAATATCCTTTGCAAGGAGATGTCCTTGAAGGAAATGTCCTTCGACCAAGAATGCAATGCGAGCAATTTTTTGGATAAGAAAATTGGTCAAGAAGATAATCAAGTCCGGTTGATTTAGGGATCGTAATGTTTATCTAGAAACCAACTACCATCGTCAAATTACGAAGTAATTCGAGGCTAACTTCGATCGGATCCTATATAGGGTTACACATAAGAATGGGTACTTGATCGGATGATACGACTAGTGGGAATGAGATATATTAACATGGGATAGTCCCATAAATGTGTGTCATAGGCCTAAAAGAAGTTTGGGCAATGATAGCACAAAAAGACCTGAAAAAGCAGTTTTGGGCCGAAAGCGATTGAAGCACTTTTAGGACTCGGATTGGGCTGAAATTTGGTGCGGTGGTTCCTATAATAGGGAAGGACAAATATGTAACTTTCTGCATGATTTGGACGTCTACAAATTAGGGAATTAAAAGATAGAAACTAGTTTCTATTTTTGACGATTTCCTTCAACTTTATTCAAAAGAGGCTTTTATGGAACTTCCAAAGAGTGGGCCTCTTATTAGGGTTCTATAAAATGACGCTTAGGTCAGTGAATAAGGTTGTGGAATTTCTCTTAGAGCTTTCTTACTCTACAACACCAAGTAGAGAGGAGAAAGTGAGCTAATTCCCAAAAGCTATCAACTAGTCAAAGAAAGAAGGAGTTCTTCTTGTTGATAGAATTGAGTCAGAGCCTATCATCGACGAAGAAGGGGTTTGCGCACCGCAAACTCAAGAGGAGACTATGAATGATGGTGAGGGTAATACACCTAACTCTAGTCTTAAGTTAAATGTCGAAGAAGCTCCTGATAGACCTTTTGAGATGGAATTGACCGATGACCCTTGTTGCTCACTCCCTCGACCATTGTCATCTCACCATGATCGATCTACATTAGATTTTGATGTTCAAGATGATATCTCTACGAGCGAACTTGGGAATCACACGATGTTGAACTTTTCCACTTTTACCACTTGTGATTATTTGGATGGGTTATGTAGAATGGAAGGTGTTATAACCGACTATGAGGCTCCATATGCCTTTAAAGACGTCGATAACATAGTTGTTAGAGAGATAATGGATAGCTTGTTGGATTATTTACCTAAGGAATATATGGACCTTGACTTGGTCCCCGAGCCTATTGCTTTACCCTTAGAGTTTAGTTCGACCTTCGACGTGATCTTTGACTCTGTTGTTGACCCCTTTTGGGACACTTGGGACGTTTTTCCTAGTATGTCTACGAACTTAGTGGATGTTTTATCCACTAAGCTCGAGGATGACTTTTTGCCTTCGACATACCTCTTAGCCCTTCACTTATATGTCGATCCTTTTGACGACTTCTTAGTCGTCACCCCTAGCATTTATGCTTTACTTAGTGGACCGTGCATCCAGTAAGTTTGGGGATGGCCTCTTTTCGTTTTTAGTCTCACGTGTACTTATTTCTTTCGATATTCTTGTGAGACTATTACCATTTGTATATATCTTTCTTTGGGTTGACCCTTAAATCTTCTATCTTTTGCTTTTTTATCGTTAGGCCGACTAAGATGGGCCTTGATGTTTGTGGGTATCATCTCTGGAAACCCTCCGAGAGACATAACTCCTACTCTTGTGTGAAAACAAGAGAATCAAAGGCTAATTGCATAGCTCAATACAATCGTGTATACCCGGTTAGTGGTAGATTTTTATATGGTCGTGTCTTTTATGTGCTTCATTCTCATTATGTTTTTGGATATTTTAGGAGCATTTCTTACTTGTTTTACTTCTAAGGCGTGGTTTGTTCCAAGTTTGGGGATGGCGTGAGCTTGGCATAAACTTGGAACCTCATTACACATGAGTCTTGGTGGTATCATTCTTTATCTCCTTCGGTTATGGTAATATCTCTCCACTCTTCTCTTTAAATTGATATGCCTTTTAACCATTTGGTGAGTGTGATGAGACATGAAAATGTCCCATCTGAGTCTCTTAATTTGGACAAGTTAGTCTATCTAGGGCAGTTACTCTCATGAATTACTCCTTTTTCTACTCAGGTACCTTTTTCAGAGTTATGTGTGCAAAACGGATAAAAGTCGGAGAAAATTCAGACTAGGGGTATTTTGGTCATTTGTTGATTCTGATTTCATGGTCAAGATTAGTGATCGGATGGAAAGTAGAGTCCAAGACAAACCCGTAGGCGAAAACGGAAGTTAAATCGGAGTCCGGATGAGTAAAATAGAGCGATTCAAAGTTCGGGTCAAAATTGGTGGACTAAAAGTCAAGAAGGACAAGTGGCGCGCATCCAGGAAGTAATCGTATGAACTGGAGAAGTCGCCGGCATCCAAGGATGGGATGATCTAACAGATGCGATTTGATCAAGAATCGTGGCCACATCCAAGGACTTAAGCCGCAACCTTTTGGACCAGCTGCGAAGCACTGGAATAGGCGCTTAACCTCCTTAAACAACCATCATCGTCTTCCTCTTCTCTCTGTTTCTAAAAACGAAAAATTGCCAAAACAAAAACCAAGACCGACAACCGACTCGAAGATGAAGAAAAAAGGAAAGATAGAGAAAAGGAAATCAATAGAACCGACTCAACTAGCTTATATAAAAGAGAAGAAGCTGAATGAAGAGATCATCCCTCCATTGAAGCAAAAACCAAGAGCTAGAGAGAGAGAGAGAGAGAGAGGGAGAGTTCAAGAGTTGTTTCGGTTTCTTCTTCTTCTTCTTCTTCTTTATTCTTCTCTTTGTGAGAGAGAGAGAGAGAGAGGTTTAGATTGAAAGAATTAGAGAGAGAGAGGCTATTGTTTTGTAGAGAGAGAAAGAGATTGAATTATTAATAAAATCCATTAAAATCATCTTTCTTCTTCTTTCTTTTCTGTTACTGTTAGAGAGAGAAAGAGAGATTTATATTATTGTTTAGAGAAAGAAAGAGAAAGTTTAGAGTGAGAAAGAAAGAGAAAACAGTAGAGAGAGAAAAAAATCAGTTGAGGAAAATAATTTGAAGAATTTTCCGAGAAGACGAGAAAACTATTTTCCCTAAGGGTCTGTTTGACTGCACAGAGTGAAATTTCGTGAAAAAAGGTGTTTTCTTCTCCGATTCTTTTTCTTTCTTTAATGTTATTATTTTTCTTTTCTTTAATCATTATTATGCTCTCATCCATCATGAGTAACTAATTTTCCGATCTAGGGTTAAGGTTAAGCTTTAGTTTTGTGTGATTTTCTGACTTAATCACTTTTAGGTACTTAAATACTTTAATTTCTTCGCGTATCTTTCCCGATAACCCCTTTCATTAGTTATACTTATGTTTGATGTTTCATATTTAGGCTTTAGGTCTTTAATGTTTTATGCTTACGTTTGATATCTAATAGTTAGAGTACCCGTGATTTTACGTATCAAAATTGAAAGTTTGAAAGTAAGTGTTTTGAAAAGTCAAAATCATCCGAGGTTGGTTATTCTTCCTTGAGTTATATAAGAAGAAGATCCGAATTGCATAAGTTAGATGTCATACTTGCTAAAGTGGATCCTGAAACCCTAGATTCTCCCTTCTCATAAGTTTCCCGATTATCAACTTTTTATTGTTTCTGTTTTAGTTATTTCACTTTAAAACAATCTTTAAAAGAGAAATCACCATAGATACAAGTTTTAGAATAGATTATACTTAGTCCCTGAGGGTTCGATCCTGGTCTTATGAGGTTTTACTACTTGACGCCAGTATACTTGCAGGTGTACCCTTTTGGGTTCATCAAGTTTTTGGCGCCGCTGCCGGGGACTAATAGCAGATTTGTTCTAATCTTGTTTCTATTTTCAGTAATTTTTTGCTTTTTGAATTCTTTGACCTGCTTCACAGAAATCAAGAAGAAGGACTCAGAAGCAATTTTTTCTGATTCAATAATAAAAAAAAAAGCCTCGGATTCGAACACTTAAGGAAAGATTGGTCCGGGTCGTCTGCAGAGGTCATCCCCCGTCTAGAACGGGAGGTAATTTTTCTGATCACCCACAAATCTCATGTAAGTGGGTAATTGTGTGAATTTGTTTGCCTCATTATTTTGCCGAACTGTTTAGGTTGTGTTTGATAGGAATTTTTCCAGGGAAAAAGGAAATAATTTCTTTAAAAAATGTTATTTCCAACTGTTTGGTGCACATATTAGGGAAAGTTTGAGTTTCCCTCACGTGATCGATTTTTCCAAAATTTCCTCAAAATTAGGGGAATTCTTGACCCACCTCCCACCAGAGAATAATTTTCTCCAAAGAAATCTCGGAAAGTCTTGCTCTTCTAAACCGCACAACTAACCTTTCCTTTATTTACTGCTTCTTCTTTGGCATTTAAAGATGAAGTCATTCTATAAAAGCTTGCTACTCAACGCATCAAGCAGAGAAGTCACAAAGATTCAACCCAAGAAGAAGATAATCAGGAAGGTTACTCACACCAGGTATTTACTCTCTTTCAATCTCTCCATTGAATGCAATTTTTGTGGGTATACAAAGAGAATCAATCAGAAAAGTTTGTTATTTTTCTGGTTTTTCAAATGAATCTATGAAACCTAATCCAGTTATTACCATCCTTGCACTTGGTTATATTAAGTTCCTTCACTGAATTTGATACCCTAGACATAAATAATCAACAATCAACAGTAACATGTCATAGCAAAAAGGAATGACAATGAACTAGTATTGAAAATGAATTTTCTCTAACTAGCAAGATCAGGAATCATGAGTAAGAAGGTGTGAACGAATGAAGTTTTGATCTTTTTCGATAAAAGAACACTATTCCTACTTATACCATTAGTAGTAGTAGTAGGACTAGGAGGAGGGAGATTAAAATTATCATCTGAAGTAGTAGTAGTAGTAAGAAAGGTGTGAATGAATGAAGTTTTGATCTTTTTCGATAAAAGAACATCATTCCTACTAATACCATTGGTAGTAGTAGTAGGAGGAGGGAGGTTAAAATTATCATCTAAAGTAGTAGTAGTAGTAGTAGATCATTAGTAAGAAAACTAGTAATACTATTAATACCATTAGTAGTAGTAGGACTATGAGGAGGGAGATTAAAATTATCATTAGTAGTTGTAAGTAGTAGGACCATGAGGAGGGAGTAGTAGTATTAGTAGTAGGACTATGAGGGAGATTAAAATTATCATTAGTAGTTGTAAGTAGTAGGACTATGAGGAGGGAGTAGTAGTAGTAGTCTGTTAATACCATTAGTAGTAGCAGGACTATGAGGAGGGAGTAGTAGTAGTAGTCTATTAATACCATTAGTAGTAGTAGGACTATGAGGAGGGAGGTTAAAATTATCATCAGTAGTTGTAAGTAGTAGGACTATGAGGAGGGAGATCAATACCTTAATAGATCAATACCTTAATACCATTAGTAGTAGTAGTAGTCAATACCTTAATAGATCAATACCTTAATACTTAGTAGTAGGACTATGAGGAGGCAGATCAATACCTTAATACCATTAGTAGTAGTAGTAGTAGTAGTAGTAGTAGTAGTAGTAGTAGTAGTCAATACCTTAGTAGTAGTATTTTTGATCTTTTTCGATAAATAGTGTAGTAGTATTTTTTATCTTTTTCGATAAAAGAACACTATTTGATCTTTTTCGATAAAAGAACACTATTCCTACTAATACCATTAGTAGTAGTAGGACTAGGAGGAGGGAGATTAAAATTGGTGTTTTTGATCTTTTTCGATAAAATAACACCATTCTTACTAATACCATTAGTAGTAGTAGTAGGACTAGGAGGAGGGAGATTAAAATTATCATCTGAAGTAGTAGTAGTAGTAGTAGTAGTAGTAGTAGTAGTAGTAGTAGATCATCAGTGAAAAAACTAGTAATACTTTTAATACCATTAGTAGTAGTAGGACTATGAGGAGGGAGATTAAAATTATCATCAGTAGTTGTAAGTAGTAGGACAATGAGGAGGGAGATCAATACCTTAATACCATTAGTAGTAGTAGTAGTAGTAGAACAGAGAATAAGTGCATGAACAAGAATCCTGAGTCTTAGAAAGATGTATCCAAGATGTTTTTTTCTAGTAGGTTTTTTCTTTTCCATCCTACTGTTGATCTTGTGTTTAACAATTTTCTGGTCATATTCATAATGTGATTGGTTTCAAATTTATTTATATTTTATTGTCTGCTTCAATTTTTATGTATGTTTAACGATATAGTAATACTTATCTTATATATTTTACTTCTCGTTTTAGTTTACTGCTACAGTATGTTGACACGACAACTACGACTACGTGTTGCATCTATGATGATGATAATCATTATTTATGCGTATTTACGTATTCGTCGTAGAAACAATGAAATTATTGATAGGAGACCTTACATAAATCGAGACCAAGAGAGAAATAAGGTTTTGCAAAGAATGTATTCTGAAAGTGATCGATATTGCCACGAACAACTTCGAATGAAACGAGGTCCCTTTCAACGGTTATGTGCACGCTTACGGGTTTATGGTTTAGTAGATAATCGAAATGTCAAGGTAGAAGAGCAAGTTGCAATATTTTTAAACACTGTTGGGCATGATCAACGTAATCGTAATTCAGTTCTCCAGTTCATTCGGTCGGGGGAAACAGTGAGTAGGTATTTTCATATAGTGTTGTCAACGATACTTATGCTCTATAAAGATATTGTTAAACCAGCAACAAGTGCTAACTCTCCATCTGATGGAAATCAACGACAAGCCTGGCATGAGTACTTTAAGGTTAGTTTATGTTTACGAGCCCATAATTTATTCAAATTTAAATTATGTGCATGCTTTAGTTTACATCCTATTATTTTATAGGATGTCGTTGGTGCCATTGATGGTACACATATTCGAGCAAAAGTTCCTATCAAAGACCAACCAAGATATCGTAATAGGAAAGCTTATATTTCTCAGAATGTTCTTGTCGCATGTGGGTTTGATATGAAATTTCATTATGTACTTGCTGGGTGGGAAGGGTCCGCTCATGATGGTCGTTTATTACGATGTGCGGTCTCTCGTTCTGGACGCAAGTTAACCGTTCCACCTGGTATGTAATTGTATTTTACTATAACTATTGATATAAAGTAGTCAGATGTATGGTCGAAGACCTCAAAATCCTAAGGAACTATTTAACTATCGACATTCCTCATTACGTAATGTTATCGAAAGGACTATTGGATTGTTAAAGAAAATATTTGCGTATTTGAGAAATGCGCCATTCCATGATATTGACACACAAGGCAAGATCGTAATTGCGTGTTGTGCATTACATAACTTTTTACGAGATGGAGACCCTGATGATATAAGTAGTGGAGATGATAGTGATACAGACGATGATGAAGTAAACGAGCTAGACGATGTAAATCACACAGTGCAAGATTCAGAAATCAATATGGTTCCGTCACAAGTTTGGACTGCCAATAGAGACCTCATAGCAGAAGAGATGTGGGCAAATAATCCAAATTTATAATTGTTATCTTAGCTAAAGTTGAAGTCTGAAAATTTCACTCATTTTATATTATTTATCATATCTTTCTTTCGACTATAAGTATGATATTTTATTTTGTTAGTTTTTTAAATTTAATTATTTGAAATTCAATAACGTTGTGATTTTTTATGATTAAAGATGGCTTCTCAGTCTGACATCACCACTTCAAACAAAAAAAGTAAGAGACCTACTGTAACATGGAGCAATCTAATGGATGAAATCTTAGTGAATACGTTGTACGACTGCATTTTAGTTGGGGAGAAGAACGGAAATCAAAAAGTGATTAACGAAATATTTAAGAAGGCGGCGGTTGTTATTAGTGTTGAAAATATCAAGGCTCGCATGAAGACATTTAAAGTACATTATTCTGCAGCGAGAGACGCAATCAACTCTAGCGGATTTAACTTCAATTCTGAAACTTTTCGCATTGAAGCTGATGACGATGCCTGGGCTGATTACGTCGCAGTAAGTTGTATTTGATTTTTCAATTTTTTAGTCTTGAAAATTTTAAAAGAAATGTAATTTTGTTTTTGATATCTGATATTTGACAGGCACATCCAACTGCAAAAGGCTTGCGCACAAAAAGTTTTCCGTATCAGGAAAAATTATGAGTCATAATTGGCACTGAACAAGCCACTGGTAATAGGCAAGTAGAGGCGGACGACATTTTGCATGAAACTCGTGGTTAGAGAATCATTTTAGTTATTTGACTTATAAACTATTAATTGTTTCTATGAATTTCACATTTATTCCACTTCCAATACAGGTGAAACTACTAATACGGAGTCCATCAATTTGGATGAAGATGAAGGTCGTTGTTCTCCAACATCTAATAGTCGTAATCGATCCATAACACCAAAACGTAGGCGGCGATCAGAATTTGATGATACATGTACTATGCTCGCGGAAGCTGCAAACAAGCTTGCTGAAGCATGTCAAGCTCCTTCAGTTCGTGGAGTAGAAGATGCTCTGAAGGCCATTCCAGATTTGAGCGAAACTGAATTTTATGGTGCTTTGGATATGTTCTCAGAAAAACCTGAACTTGCGCAGTTGTTTTTTGAATTTTCAGAAACAACAAGGGTGACATGGCTTAGAATGAAACTAGCTAATTTTCAGAGACAACAAGGGCGACATGGTTAAACGGAAGTTAAGGAGTTTAATTTCTTGTTTGAAGGTGAATGCTTTTATTCCTAATAATTTCATGAAACTAATATTATATTATGACTTAATTAAATATTTGCATTTTTGAAGTGTGAGAAAAACATAGAAAGTCTATTTGTGTTTTTATTTATGTTGAAGAAGATCTTGTTTTATAACTAAAGTGGTTTTATAAAATTGGAAATCTAGAAACAAAAGAATTTTCCCTTGGTAAAACAAACAGTAGAAAATAAAAAATTTGGAAAATAATTCTTTTATTCGTTGGCTAGTCAAACATCAGAAAATATGAAAAATAATTATGAAGAAAATGTTTTTAGGTGAAAATGTTTCTCGGTGCAAATATTTCTCTATTTTTTTTCTTTCTCCTAAAACACTATCAAACACAACCTTAGTGTAAGCATTTTAGTAAGGGCACAAAACCCAATTACAAGATAGGAGTTCGGATTTCATCACCGTTCTCTTGCCCATTTAGGAAACAACATTCGCGATCCTAAGCCTCATTAATAATTAAAATCTGATTTAACCAGTGACCCTAGGGTATCGAGCTCATAGGACCTTCATAAACAACTCGGGAACTGGATTTTTATCTGGGCATTCTCAGAGGAAAGATTGTGAGCAATTCTTGTCAAAAAGGCCGCCTCGAGAAGAGGAAACGTTTGCCAAAGGAAGACGGTTGTTACAACGTTCATCGTTGACTGTCTTCCTGGAGAACTGTTTACCGTCTACTCTGATCGAGTGTTGTGGCGAAATAAGAGCTGTGGCGAAATAAGAGTCAGAGTTGAAGTGTTGTGGCGAAATAAGAGCTGTCTAGATTATTAGGCAAATCTGACAAGCCATTCTCTAAATCTATATCTAATAACTTGTTGCTAGATTCTGTTTAGGTTGCTTGGTGGAGTCAGCTTAATTGTGTCTGTTTCCTTAGTATCTTCGTAGTGATTCCGTGGTTTTCGAAAAAGAAAAAAAAATATAGTCTATTTGTTTCCGTGGTCATGGGTCTCTAGTTTATGCCCGATAGATATCGTGATCAGAGAAGTCGTTTCATTAGTAGAGAAACCTATTTAAGTTTACTAGAAAAACCCTCTGTGAGTGACACTGAGGGTGAGAATCTGAACCAAGAACGGGAAGGAACCCAACCTATGACACTCAAGGATTACATCAACCCCACAAGAACGTGTCAGCCATCATGTATACGGTTGTCTCAAGCTACAACTCACTTCGAGTTAAAGACGAGCATAATCCAAATGCTTCCTATCTTCTGTGGGGTTGAACGAGAATCCCTACTACCATATTAGGGGTTTCGAAGAAATCTGTGGGACCATGAACTTCCAAAATATGTCTGCGGAAGTCCTGAGACTTAGGTTGTTCCCTTTCTCTTTGAAAGAGAAAGCAAAATCATGGTTGTACGCCTTACAACCTCAGTCCATCATTACATGGGAAGATTAAGCAGTTCGTTCCTTCTAAAATTCTTCCCTAAGCATAAAACTACCTTTTTAAGGCAAAGTCTTAATAGTTTAATGCAACAAGAAGGAGAATCTCTCTATAAATATCTTGAGAGATTTAAAGAACTTGTACTTCAATGTCCTCACCAAGGGTTCGATCAAATGAGGTTAGTCCAGATTCTTTATGACGGACTAAACTATCCCACTACATCCATGGTGGAGGCATTCTGTGGTGGCAGCTTTACCCATAAGCCCGCCGATGAATGCATGGCGTTTCTAGAAGATCTAGCTGAGAAATCCCAACAATGGGAAACTTCTAGAGGACCTCCTACTAGGGCAAATCCTACTCCAAATCGAGGTGGCGTCTATAGAATAAATGATTCACAACTAAAACTGTCCACCCTAGCCAAAAGGATAGAAGCCCTAGAGCTTGGTCAGCCTAAAGCATTCAGGGAAGATCCCACTCAAGCCATGAGTGTTGGAAACGAACCCATTTCACATCTGTGCTCCGTCTGTGGAGACCCATCTCATACAGGGGACAAGTGTCCCCTATTCTGTTGTTCTGATAACAGAGAACAAGCTAATGCTCTTTATCAAAACTTTAGGCAAGAAAATCATCAGAAGTTTGACCCTTATTCGAACACTTACAACCCGGGATGGAGAAATCACCCTAATTTCTCATGGTCCAAAAATCAATATCAAGGTCAAAACCAAAGTCAGCCTAGCAGTTCTACGAACCCACCTGGTTTCAATGCTCCTAGGAATCCTTATGATCAAAATCAGGGCCAACCGAGTACCCAATACACTTCTCAGAATAAGGACTCTCTAGAGGAGACCGTGAATAGACTAGCTATAGACCCAAATAGAATTTATGCAAAAGACCACCCAGTCTATAACTAGTTTAGAAACCCAGGTAGGTCAACTTGCAGAAGCCCTCAGCCAGAGGGAAAAAGGTATGTTTCCTAGTCAGCCTGAGCAAAATCCAAAAGGTACTCTAGGAAAACAGTCAACGGGACAAGCTAATGCAGTAACCACCCTTTGAAGTGGTAGGGTAGTTGACAATAAGGTAGGAGTGCCTGAAGATAGTGAATCAGATCCTGAATCCTCCTCCTTACCAACCAACATCCCTAGGGGAGAACTTGAGAAGGTACTTGAGCCGGAAAACCCACCTGTGCCCTATGTCCCTAATGCAGGAGTTGAAGGAGATATCCTTCGACCAAGATGGAAATGCAAGCAATATGTCGGCTAGGACAATTGATGAAGAAGATCATCAAGTCCGATTGATTTAGGGGTCGTAGTGTTTAGCTAGAAACCAACTACGATCGTCGAATTACAAAGTAATTCGCGGCTATTTTCGATCGGATCTTACATCGGGTTACACATAAGAATGGGTATTTAATCGGATGATATGAGTAGTGGGAGTGTGATATAACATTGGGAATGTCCCATAAACATATCTCACAGACCTAAATAGAATTTGGGCAAAAGATAGCAAAAAGGCCCGAAATAAGGGTTTTGGTCCTAGACCGATTTGGGTACTTCTAGGACTCCAATTGGGCTGAATTTTGGAGGGTATAGTTGCTGATATAATAAGTACTATATCTACCAATTTTGTTAGTGTTTGGACACCTCGTCCTTAGGTAATTGAGAAAATATCAATAGTTGTTATTTTCAACAATTTCCCTAAATCTTATTCTAAAGGGTGTTTTAGGAAACCTAAAAGGAGGTGGATTCTTATTAGGGTTCTATATAAACACTATTAGGGCAGAGAATAAGGTGTGTAATTTCTCTCTAAGCTTTCTTACTCTACCACATCAAGTAGAGAGGAGAAAGTGAGCTAATTCCCAAGCTATCTTCTAGTCAAGCAAGAAGAAGGTCTTCTTATTATCAAACCACCATTGGAGTGCTAGTGAGCTTTCAAGGAGGGAGATTAAATACACTATTCGGTGTCCCAAGTAGAGGAGCTACGTTTGAAGCTCTTGGTCTTCTTTAATCTATTCAACTAGCTCGAAGGAAATAACGATTAAGGTAATCTACTATCTTCTTATTAGTTAATTACTAGTTTTGCATGATGATCTTGGGGATACTAGTGTTAGACATTAGATGTCGTTATCCACTATAAACACTAGTATAAGGGCATAAATTGATGTGGCGTGAAAATGCCACATTTAGGTCACTTAACTTTGATGAGTTAGTTCTTTTCGAGTTTTATTTCTTATTATTCATGTGTTTTTATTGATAGGTAATTTATTTGGGGTTTGACATGTAATTCGGAATAAAGAGAGTGAATTATCACATTTTCATCTTATGCGGCAAAAGGGAAGAAAAGAGCACCAGGGGTATTTTGGTCATTTTGGTCAAAATCAGAAGTCAAACAACAAGTGAAGTCAATGACGAGTCCCACGGTGAAAACGGAAGTCGATTCGGAGTTCGGACGGAAAAGTTGTGAATGAAAGAAGCCGAGGTTCGGTCTTGAAACAAGGATTCTATGAAGGCACCCCTTGGTTCTAAATGTAGAGACAAGATGAAGGCACTCCCTTGCTTTAGAAAGAAGCCCAACCAAAGAGCCCAAAGAGGAAGAGAACAATAGAGATTCTATGGGCACCCTTTTTGGTCCAAGTCAAGAGTCTTTAATGATGGACAAAGTCAAGGGTTTGAAGTAGTATAAAGATTTAGTCAAACTTTGACTAAGTCTAGGGTTTGACTCAAGTTAGAGAAAAGGGGTCAAAGACACTATTCATCATCTCCTAGCTTGGAAAAGAAAAAAAGGAAAGAGAGAGAGGGTGGCTAGGGTTTGTGTTCTTGGTTGCTAGAGAGAGAGCTTGAAAGAGAGGGTTTTGAAAGAGCAAGAGGGAAAGAGAGAAGGAGCCGGCCAAGCTAGGCCGGCCATCACCAAGGCCGGCCAAAGCTTGGCCGGACAAGTCGCGGGAACAGCAGAAGCCAAGTCGCGCCGGGCAAGTCGCGGGAAGCACAGCAGCTGCAAGGCCGGGAAGGAGCAGCAGTACGTCCACGGGAACAGCAGCACGTTCCACGGGAGCTGCTGTTCTTCACGGGAGCTGCTGCAGACGCATCCAGCAGCAGCTCGGACGGCCTCCACCTGCTCGGACTTCACGGGACGTGCTCGGACTTCACGGGACGTGCTCGGTAAACCTCATACGAAGGCACGGGACGCATCTTCATGCTCGGGACTGCCGGATCTAGCACGGGACAGCACCTCTTGGCCGGATTTTGATGACTTGGCCGGATTTGTGTTTATGCTTTGGCCGGACTTTTCTAGGGTTTCCGGCAACTTTCTCGGCCGGAAACCTTAGGGCCTTTACTCCCCATGTTATTGGCTAGCTACCCATGTGGTTTGATTTGGTTTTTGATTGAAAGTGATTAGAGAGAGAAAGCTTGGTGAAGCTTTAATGGAGGTTGTGTTCTAAATGGAGAAGATGATGGGGGTCGCTACGGGGAACCCAGAAAATTGCTAGAGGGAGATCGGCTGCAACTAAAAACTCATATTTTCTGACGATCCTAGCCTCGAACCACATCGAAAAAGGGGGATTTCTCATCATCTTCTTTTCATTTATTACTTATCACCATGTTTAGCTAAATCAAGTGTGTCGATTATATGGATGAAATGTGATGAATTTGTGATTATGTTTGATATGATTTAATGTTTTGATAATAAATTGATGTTCTCTTATTTTGATTACTTGTTTCAGTCGTTTTTCATGTGTCTTATCAAGTACTTCGCATGGTTAATCGATTAGGCAAAGTGATCGACATCGATCGTAGTCTAGATTCAAATTTCATGTGTCTTGTCATGCACTTCACATAGTTAGGCGACTAGACGACATTTTCAATGATTCGGTTTTAATCGTTTAGGAAGTTTGTTTGACTAAGTATTATCTCCGGACATACGTAGTGCTTATGAATGTCCACCTTAGGAATCGAGACTAGATTTACATCAATCCATTCGATTGGACCGTACATAGTTATAGGTTCATTATCATGGAATCCCGGACTTCGACACCTCGCTCACTCATTTGTCTCTCGACTTTTGTTGCTTCCCGACTCTTGTTCCTTCGACTCTTCTCTTGAATCTCTCTCGCCCGTTTACATTGATCATTTAGTTTGTTTTACTTCCTTTATTCTCTTAGTGCTTATTCGCTTAAAAACCTTTCATTATCTTCATTTACTTGCGCTTTTGTCTAAGTAAGACTTTGATATCTGAACCGACGAATAAGACCATTCGATATCCAAACTACATTCCTATCCTTGGATCGATCCCGGCTTTGCCGAATTACTACTTGATACCTCCGCTTGGGTGTGCAACCTTTTCGGGTGCATCTTAAATCCCTACAGTGGCGTAAGAGCCTGTTGCAATTAACTAGTTTTTGCTAAGAATCGAACTAATTGATATTCGATGTGCTTGATAGTTTGATAGTTTGAGTTTATTAAGTTTTAAAAGTGTTTTAAAAGGTATTTACAAACTCATAATTTGATTACAATGAATATGATTCAACCAGTTTTCAAATTAAAAATCGAAATTGATGATTGAAATTGTTTCAAAACATTGAATTTCATTGATTTTGAATTTGTTTTCAAAATTGTTCTTGAAAAAGTTTCAAAAACCTAGAATTTGATCCAAAATTGGTTGATTAAAAGAGTTGGTTTTGAGTTTTAGGAAACTCCTAAAAACAAAAAAAAAAATTGGAATTTAGAAGTATTCTAAAAGGAGTTGTTTTGAGTTTTAGGAAACTCCCAAAACAAAATTTGGAAAATTTAAAAGTGTTCCAAAAGGATTTCAAAATTTAGAAAGAATTTTAAAAATTGGAAGTTAGCAAATAGAGATTTGCACAAAAAATAAAAATTGGAAGTTTTAGGACACGTCCAGAGCAGCTGCTGAGACGCGCCCAGGAGACGCGTCTAGCAGCTGCAACCAGATTGCTACTAGACGCGTCTAGGACGCGCCCAGAACAGCTGGGACGCGTCTTGGAGACGCGTCCAGGTTGAGTCTAGGACCCGACCACCAGCTGCGATGGAAGCATCTGGACGCGTGTTGGAGACGCCTCTTAAGACGCGACCAGAAGCTGCACCGGTAGCTTCCTGGACGCGTTTAGGACGCGTCCAGAGCTCTCGACCAGACACGTCTTGGAGACGCGTCTTGGAGGTTCTGGGTGTCTCGGACTAGGTTCGAGACACCAAGTGCTAGTCCGGTCCAGCACCAGACGCGTCTAAGACGCGTCTGGTACATGGACTAACGTCCTGGCTCCGGCCAGGACGAAACCAGGTCTTGATAGGCCTCGGCCTGGACATGTCTGCCCTATGGGCCGTGTTATGTCCGGACCTTGTCCAAGCCCTTTTGTGGGCTTGGGCCGGGACTTGTCTAGGACTTGTCCTGGGCTGTTTCGAGGCTTTTCGGACCACGAAAAGGGACCATCATTCGAGTGGGAGTTTTTACCAAATTTTCTTCCGATTCCAACCAAATAATTCCAAAATTAATCCGGGTCATCCAGAAGGCCAAAACGGATTTCTCTTTAAATTGATTTATGAAATCATTAAGAATCGAACCAATATTTTTTCCGAAATTGACCCGGGCATTCAAAACTCGAAACGGAGTTTTTTTTAAAGTTGATTTTAGAAATCATAAAAGATAAAACCGGAACGGATCATTAATCGAATTCTTCGAATTTGGACTTAAGGTCCGTAATGTGACATGTGATGTCAACAAAAGTGTCTCCCAAGATAATCATGCATATATAATTCTTAGCCTTAATATATTATATGAATGCATGTGATGTGAATGCGGGAAACTAGTATGACCATAGATTTGTTTCTATATTTTTGTTTTAAGCACGGATGGGTTCATATTTGTAATTAATTTTAATTTCAAGTTTATACGATCTGCGAATCGTTAAAGTCTTGTAATTAGAGTTTAGGGTCTATGAGTCCATTGAAGAAACTCAAGGAAGGAATCCAAAGGGGAGTGGGAGAAATCAATGGAGGTTCAAAGATGGAGATCTGGACGAACCAAAAGGCGAAACAAGAAGCAAACCAAAGGAGATTAGATCTTCTAGGTTAGGGGCCATACTAGGATCCATGTCTGCTTGATTTATTTTCTCGTGCTCATTTACTTTCTTATTTACGCTTTATGTCGTGGATGTTAGTTAGGCTAAATAGTTCACTGTAACAAACGCCAGACTAGCGTAAAAGTCCCCAAAACATAATCTTGAGTAATCGCCTATCCAGATTAAGACACTCGTTGCGCCTTGTTCGAGGAAGGTGAGTCGGCCTTCGCAGAGTACCTCCTCTACCTTGGGACAATGCGGGTGGGTCTATAGAAGAGGCCTACACGTCTAAATGGTTCTACTCAACGAGATCTGCAAGAGAGTCTTGGATACTCGACGCAAAAGGATAGATTAGTATTCATTAATGAAATCTATCAACCAAGAGTCATAAGGTATGATCAGTGAAATAGTTCACTCACCCGGAACGACGGAGTCAAAGGGTAGGGCCTTCGCCGCTTTACTCCGAAGTACTAGGATCTTGGAATCACTTATTCAATCGGGGAAGATTTTTATTGAATAATGTGGGAAAACTAAGTTTTTCAAAATGATAACGAGTTTTAAAACTTTGCCATTTCTTTTATGTCGTTCAAAGATGACAAAAGATATTTTCAACTTCCGCTCACTTCTCGACAAGGAGAAGCTGAATGAGCACAACTTCCTCGACTGTGCCTGGGAATAGTTCTCGGGATGGAAGGAAAGCAACATGTACTAGAAACTCCAATTCCTGTATTGGATGATACTTCGACTAAAGAAAGATAGATGAAGAAAGGAGTGTGCGGAAAAAGGCAGAGCCTGTAACTTGCTTAATGCTAGCAACCATGGAACCGACTCTGCAAGAGCAGTTCATAGACATGGATGCTTACTCCATGATACGACAACTTCGGGAAATGTTTTAGAAACAGTCGAGATTGGAGAGGTTTGAAACCTCTAAAGCAATTATGGACATGCGCCTTGAAAAGGGAAAACCAGTTGGGTCTCATGTTCGTCAAATGATCAGGCTAATGGGCAAGCTGGCTAAACTAGGTTTCCCTTATAGCCAACAGACGGCTACCGACACTATCCTTCACTCCCTCCATAGTGGTTTTAATCAGTTTAAGATGAACTACAACATGAATGGATGGGATAAAACGTTGGAGGAACTTCATTCTATGCTTCTAACTGCCGAAAAGGACGTCGCTATAGTGGAGACTAAGAAGGACGTTCTTATGGTACAAAAGGACAAAGGGTTCAAGAAAGGTGGAAAACAGAAGAAGAAAATCACGTCAAAAGGAAAAGGCAAACGAGTTGCCAAACCTAAAGACAAAGGTCCTCCTGACACCAAATGTTTCTACTATGATGGCAAGGGCCACTGGAAAAGAAACTGCCCTAAGTTCTTGGAGGACAAGAAGAATGGAACAGTGGCTTCCAATTCAGGTATAAACAGTTAACTTATCAAATACTGTAAAATTCCCAGACTTTGGTATATGATACCTAAAATTGCCCTATCATTGTGAATGTACAGGTGCAGCTGGGAACTGAGTATTTGACTTAGGAAGACAAGATCCAAGAGGAAGCAGAAGCCTCGACTGCTAAGGATGTTGAAAGGGATCGAAGTCTACTTTAGGCACTAATCTAGATTAAGCGATTTTCTAGTTTTTAACATCATCTTTGTACTAAGTATTATGGAGAATCAGTAAAGAACTTTATTTCTAAATTGAGATGTTATTAAAAGTGCTAAATTAAACAATCTATACCTAAGGATTCTAAACTTGGTTAAACACCTACAAGATAGGTTCAAATAACCAAAACATGAATCAACTAACAAGAAAGAAAGTCTTGAGTCAGAAACAGAGATTGATCTTCAAACGTACTTCTAACCTATCCATATTTGGAGTGTCCAAAAGGATTAAGATGAAGAACACGAATCAAATTCTATCCTCCAAAATCCACTAGTCTAGACATAGCTTCCCACAAAACTACCAAAATTCCGTCTAAAGCTAAAATTTGTAAAAAGCGTTACAAACTAGCTAATATCTGACGCAATTTCTTTTTGAAAGAAATTTGGGCTTCTTTCACAACCAATCAAGAAAACAAAGTGTTTGTTGCTCATGATAGTATTCTTCTAGTGATTAGCACACCTAGTAGTCTGGGAGAAAAGCATTAATTATTACAAGAATAAGTGGGAGAAAAGTACAAGTCGATTTAATTCGATCATGAGAAAAATCATGAAGAGTCATGAAGAACAATCATGGAACTTGTACAAGACGATTAAATTCGACCAAGCGCAACAAACTGCGGCTCCTTCGATAAGGAAAGGTTAAAGATATGATCTTATAAACCCACCGCACAAAAGCGAATGTCATTCGCAGGAGAACTCTCAAAGCAAGTGAAAGTGTCTCTAAAGGAATATCTCAAAGTAGTTGAGAAAATTCTAAATTGTTGTTCAAAAGCCCTAAAAGGTCAAAAGTAAAATCTCAACGACTCAGAAAATAAAGGTTATTTCTGAAGAGATAAAAGACCTGCGCAGAAACGAAAACTGACTCTAGATTTTGGCTAGAAGCCAAAATCATCATGGAATCCATATCTCGTCAAGACATGAAGCTTGATAATTTAAGTCAACGGAAGACCTAAATTGGTTTTCCAAAGTAGAAAAATGAGAAAGATGGAAACATTCATGTTTCCCGAAACTAGACAAGAAGAATAAGATTCTTCCCATTAAGTTATGTCCATAGGCATGCTTCAGAAATCCATCGACGGATTAAAAGCACGCAAGAGTTAGAATCTTCGATTCAAAGAGGCAATCAAAGAAATTTGATTCCTGAGGAATGAAGAAAAATCTTGAATCACAAGTTTCAAGAAGGTAAGTGGGAGAAACAAACCTTCCGAGTCCGTATGCAGAGTACATACAAAAGATTGAGTACGACATAAGATGTTGTGTAACAGTGAACACACTGACTCAATAAAAGGACCACACACAAGGATGAAATTCCATTTTGGGCATCTGAAGATCTATAAACATAGATAAAAAAAGATGATAGGATTAGAGAGACTCAGTACGCTGAGATGCTTGAGATCCGAAACAGAAAATCTAAGACTCGGAAAAGTCTAAAAGAATTTCGACCCAAAACTCATGACAAAGAGCGTTGCTAAATCGGAGTTTGAAAAGACACCGATGAGCAAGCACGCATGAGAGAGACGTTTATGTTTGAAAACATAAAGTCAAGTCATGTTGAACATGATGAGCATTAAGACATCCAATTCGGATTGAAAACCCGAATCACTACTTAAACATCCCAGAAGGCTAAAGGATGAAAGTAGTACAAATTGTCATCGTAGCAAACTTCCAAACATGGAAGGAAGTAGGCTTAAAAGTGTTTAAGCCGTAACAGTTGCAAATTCTACATAAGAAATTAAAAGCCTTAACTCTAGTAAAGATTACTAGATATTATCAAGGTTGAAGATAGCAGTCTTTAAATTAATTGACAATAAGCAAAGTTTAAAACCGACTATCACGGTAGTCAAACTAAACTGTCACCTAAGGCATAGTATGAGATTCATACACAGTCTAAGGCATGAGGTAAATTTGGAATAAACCTCGACAAGTAAAACTGAGTGGATAAAAAGAGTTTTACGGAAGAGGCTTAGATTTACAACTCTTGTTATCAGAAATAATAAGTTATTTCACAAGTCGTCTAAATTCGGTTTAGTGTTTAAACGACAGTCCATTGATGAGAAAACATTCCGAATAGGTTTGTCAGATACGTGATCTGATGAATGAAACCCTATTAAGTGAACCTGGAATATTTATTATAAATCCCTAGTCCAGGTCATTGCATGGACAACAATGACTTGTGAAGACTAGTACGGGAGTCGATGGGATAGCGCAGTTTCATGGGCTATGGGAATAGTGTATTCGATTCGACTACGTGGGTGTTTATAAGGTTTATACACTGGATAACCCTCTAATGAGAAGTACATCACTTTTGATGAACGTCAAATACTTCTCAAAAGACAAGATTGGAGAGATTCCTCAAAACATGAGTGTTCCACTCATCTTATGTAAGGAATGTCCGACTTTGGTTCTGTCAAACACCGCGCCGTAAAAGGAGGTTATAAAGACAGATACTGGGAAGGTAAGAGAGACATGAAGTTAAGTGGGAGTGCAAGAATTGATTGTGTCATCCTAATCACATTAGGTAAAAAATGTCTCAAGGCCACTTGATGAGTGACAACTGAAAATGCGTGGCCGCGCTCAAACGGAAAGAATTAATCATTTGTTTTTTACAGTTGTACTCGGAGATCAAGAAAGTCTAAATGACGTGACGTATCAGATGGGATACTAAATTGACATGGGAATCGAGGCATTGCACTTGTTCTAAGTCCAAGTGGGAGTGTTTAGCTAGAAACTAACTACGGTCGTCGAATTACGAAGTAATTCGCGGCTAACTTCGATCGGGTCCTACATCGGGTTACACATAAGAATGGGCATTTAATCGGATGATATGACTAGTGGGAGTGTGATATAAATTGGGAATGTCCCATAAACATATCGCACAGGCCTAAATAGAATTTGGGCAAAAGATAGCAAAAAGGCCGAAATAAGGGTTTTGGGCTTTAGACCGATTCGGGTACTTCTAGGACTCGGATTGGGCTGAATTTTGGAGGTATAGTTGCTGATATAATAATAATTATATCTGCAAATTTTCGTGGTGTTTGGACACCTCCTCCTTAGCGATTTGAGAAAATATCTATTGTTGCTATTTCGACAATTTCCCTAAATCTTATTCTAAAGGGTGTTTTAGGAAACCTAAAAGGAGGTGGATTCTTATTAGGGTTCTATATAAACACTCTTAGGGTAGAGAATAAGGTGTAGAATTTCTCTCTAAGCTTTCTTACTCTACCACATCAAGTAGAGAGGAGAAAGTGAGCTAATTCCCAAGCTATCTTCTAGTCAAGCAAGAAGAAAGTCTTCTTAGTATCAAACCACCATTGGAGTGCTAGCGAGCTTTCAAGGAGGGAGATTAAATACACTATTCGGTGTCCCAAGTAGAGGAGCTACGTTTGAAGCTCTTGGTCTTCTTTAATCTATTCAACTAGCTCGAAGGAAATAGCGATTAAGGTAATCAACTATCTTCTTATTAGTTAATCACTAGTTTTGCATGATGATCTTGGGGATACTAGTGTTAGACATTAGATGTCGTTATCCGCTATAAACATTAGTATAAGGGTATAAATCCCTACACCTAAAGCCCCGTATCCTCAACGACTGGTAGAGCAAAGAAGAAGTCTCAGTTTGAGGAAATAATGGAATTATTCAAACAAGTTAGCATTAACATTCCATTACTAGATGCAATTAAACAAGTCCCAGCTTACGCTAAGTTTCTAAAAGACTTATGCACTAGGAAGCGTAAGATGATTGTGCATAAGAAAGTTTTCCTCACTGAGAAGGTTAGTTCAATCATCCAAGAGAATATCCCGCCGAAGTACAAGGACCCAGGAAGCCCTACACTACCTTGCACCATAGGAAATTTTAAAGTACAACGTGCTTTACTGGATCTAGGTGCCAGCGTCAACATTCTTCCTTACTCCGTGTATTTACAGTTGGGATTAGGAGAGATCAAACCAACCTAAATGGTTCTTCAGTTAGCAGATCGCTCTATTAGACACCCACGTGGCGTTGTTGAGGATGTTCTGATTAAGGTTGGGGAATTCATATTCCCTGTTGACTTCATTATCCTAGACACGAAACCTATCCATAACTCTAATAGTCAAATCCCAGTGATACTAGGTCGGCCATTTTTAGCTACATCAAATGCTGTCATATATTGTAGAAGTGGTCTTCTAAGGTTGTCATTTGGAAATATGACTGTAGAGATGAATATTTTTAATGCTGGACTTCACTCTGATGATGAAAACGAGTTTAATGAGTTGAACTTGATAGACTTATTAGTTCAGGATGCATTACCGACCACTCTGGTAAGGGACCCATTAGAAACTCTATTGGAGTTGTTGGGCTTAGATGTTGATGATGAGGGGTAGTAGTAATGAGATAGATACTGCACTAGAGTCAGAGCCAATTGTTTGGCCAGCCACAAAGATACCACTTAAGTCTATTGCTGATTCTGAGATGACACTCGAGCCACTTCTAGAGGAACCAAGAGTTGAGTCTGTAGTATCTCATGTGCCTAAATCTTCTTCTCAACTTACCCATGATATTATGTTGGAACAAAATGAATGGGAAGATGAACTATGGCTAAGGGAAATGAGTGACGAATCACTCGATATAGGTGAAGCCCTAGAGTTCTTTAAGGACACTGATGACCCAATAATGAGAGAAATTTTAGAAGGTTTGTCTGAATCTTTACCTGAGTTAAAACCTAAGGAGCATGGACCCAATGTAGTGGCTAGTTCGATGGAAAAGCCCAATGATCCCATTTTAGAAACTCCCAGTTTGAATATAGATCCAAGCCTTATGGAGAGTTCTATAGGTTGTTTTGCAAACTTAGTGATTTTACAATCATCTAAGTTTGGGGATGGTATCTTCACCCTGAAAGTCTCTCTTGTTTTGTCATACCTATTTCATAAGGGAGAATTTAGGCCTCACTGGTGATTTTCTATTCTGGGTTGATCCTCAAGTTTTTCGATTATTATTTTATGGAGAGTCAGTAACCCTTCATCCAGTAGGTCTTCATTAGCTTTTCTTCAGAATCTTCATCGTCTGGCTGAAGACGTTAAACTTAGTGCTTTTTGGGAGGCAACCCAAATATAAGACATCCGAATCTGGTAATATCCTTCCCTCATTCCATTATTTTTGCATAGTCTTCAGTACATTGAGGACAATGTTCGGTTTAAGTTTGGGGATGGGGATTAAATTTTTGTCCTTCATTTCAGAAATCTAGCTGAGAAATGAAGGACGGGTTCATGTTGTCCTTCATTTCAAAAATTAAAAAGGGTCAAATTTTTTATTTTCTAGATTTGTGAATCTAGTTATTTTTGCTTGTTAATAGTTATAAGGTCTAGATTTGTGAATCTAGTTATCTGTGCACCAGCCATGTGAGTGTTAGATAGGTGAAGAGTAGACACTTCTGAGAGAATCTGATTAATCATTAGTGGAGACTTAACCCGTGTGAGAATCTGAGCCTTTCTTTTAGCTTTGAGTGATCTCTTCTGCATTAATTATGAGTAGAATGAAGAGCTACGGAGAGCTACTCAACCTCGCACTACTAAAAAGAACTCAGATGATCTCATGAGTTCAAATTTCACAACCACTAGGGGTGTCATCAGGAATGCGAACCTTTCTCTTGTAGTCTGAGAAACTTGATAACCCTGTCAACTAGAGGAAAATAGGAACTCCATCCATCAGTTAGAATCCTGAGAATAAGGCATGAAAGTGAAAATAAAGAGAATTGAACTCAAGGAAGAAGTAATCAAGTCAAAATCAAAATCAAAATCAAGTCAACATCAAATTCAAAGTCAAAAAAAAAAGAAAAAAAAAAGAGAAAAAATAAAATAAAAAAAAATAAAAAGAAAAAGTTGTTATCCCTTGAAGAAAGAAAAAGAAAGGAAAAGTGTTTGTTTGATTTAAGTATTTATACCTTGAAAAAGTTCTTGAAGATTTGAAGAAGTCGAGTTCTCTGGAGTTTCTAGTTCATCTTTAGTGTCTATTGACCTCTAGGAAACATGGTTAGAAAGTAAATCGGGTGAGAAGAGTAGGTTAGCTTCTCCATCCCGTATTAGTGGTTGTTTCCTTTCTATGAGATCAGTCGTCCATCAAAAATTCTAGTCCAGCTTTTGTAATGTGTTGAGTTTTCTTTCATACTCATACTCACACATTGAGTGAATCAATTCTGAGTGATTTGAATTTTTTGAGTGTATGATCGTGAGGCAGCAGTCGAGGCGAAATGTATTAAGACGATAATCGAGGTCTTGTCTGTTCAGAATCGCAATGATATTCACAATGGCTGGTCACGTGCAATTAGAGTCTTGATTACTAGTGAATGGATTTTTAGCTTTTGGACGGTTTGATTGACTTAGATTGTAATTCTATTATCCATAAAAAATCTCTTGGATAAACAATTCTGGATCATGCATTTTTACACCCTTCTTGATTTTTGAAATGTTGAATTTTGTGGGTAGATTCACTGCAAACCCTCACGAGACCACACTCGTCCTCTAGGGGTAACCTAGGGGTTTAACGACTTGTTGCACGTGCTAAGTGCAATCGTGATTCCCTACAAAAGTGGTGAATTAGGTTTAGTTTTATTTTTCTGTTTCGCTCGAGGACTAGCAAAATCTAAGTTTGGGGATGTTTGATGAGACATGAAAATGTCCCATCTGAGTCTCTTAATTTGGACAAGTTAGTTTATCTAGGGCAGTTACTCTCATGAATTACTCATTTTTCTACTCAGGTACCTTTTTCAGAGTTATGTGTGCAAAACGGATAAGAGTCAGAGAAAATGCAGACTAGGGGTATTTTGGTCATTTGTTGATTCTGATTTCATGGTCAAGATTAGTGCTCGGATGGAAAGTAGAGTCCAAGACAAACCCGTAGGCGAAAACGGAAGTTAAATCAGAGTCCGGATGAGTAGGATAGAGCGAGTCAAAGTTCGGGTCAAAATTGGTGGACTAAAAGTCAAGAAGGACATGTGGCGCGCATCCAGGAAGTAATCGGATGAACCGGAGAAGTCGCCGGCCACATTCGGTTATAGCAGAGGTACATCAAGCTATTAGCAAAGCACGGGATGATCTAACGGATGCGATTTGATCAAGAATCGTGGCCACATCCAAGGACTTGAGCCGCAACCTTTTGGACCAGTCGCGAAGCACTGGAACAGGCTCTTAACCTCCTTAAACAGCCATGATCGTCTTCCTCCTCTCTCTGTTTCTAAAAACGAAAAATTGCAAAAACAAAAACCGAGACCGATTTCAATTAAAAGACAACCGACTCGAAGATGAAGAATAAAGGAAAGATAGAGAAAAGGAAATCAATAGAACTGACCCAACTAGCTTATATAAAAGAGAAGAAGCTGAATGAAGAGATCATCCCTCCATTGAAGCAAAAACCGAGAGCTAGAGAGAGGGAGAGTTCAAGAGTTGTTTATGTTTCTTCTTCTTCTTTATTCTTCTCTTTGTGAGAGAGAGAGAGGTTTAGATTGAAAGAATTAGAGAGAGAGAGAGAGAGGCTACTGTTTTGTAGAGAGAGAAAGAGATTGAATTATTAATAAAATCTATTAAAATCATCTTCTTTTTTTTTTCTGTTACTGTTAGAGAGAGAAAGAGAGAGTTATATTATTGTTTTAGAGAGAGAAAGAAAAAGTTTAGAGTGAAAAAGAAAGATAAAACAGTAAAAAGAGAGAGAAAAATCAGTGGAGGAAAATAATTTCCCCACAGAGAAGAATTTTTTGAGAAGACGAGAAAACTATTTTCCCTAAGGGTCCTTTTGGTTTCACACAGTGAAATTTCGTGAAAAAAGGTGTTTTCTTCTCTGATTCTTTTTCTTTCTTTAACGTTATTATTTTCTTCTCTTTAATCATTATTATGCTCTCATCCATCATGAGTAACTAATTTTTCCGATCCAGGGTTAAGGTTAAGCTTTAGTTTTGTGTGATTTTCTGACTTAATCACTTTTAAGTACTTAAATACTTTGATTTCTTCGCGTATCTTTCCCGATAACCCTTTTCATTAGTTATACTTATGTTTGATGTTTCATATTTAGGCTTTAGGTCTTTAATGTTTCATGCTTACGTTCGATATCTAATAGTTAGAGTACCCGTGATTTTACGTATCGAAATTGAAAGTTTTAAAGTAAGTGTTTTGAAAAGTCAAAATCATCCGAGGTTGGTTATTCTTCCTTGAGTTATATAAGAAGAAGATCTGAATTGCATAAGTTAGATGTCATACTTGCTAAAGTGGATCCTGAAACCCTAGATTCTCCCTTCTCATAAGTTTCTCGATTATCAATTTTTTATTGTTTCTGTTTTAGTTATTTCACTTTAAAACAATCTTTAAAAGAGAAATCACCATAGATACAAGTTTTAGAATAGATTATACTTAGTCCCTGAGGATTCGATCCTGATCTTATCAGGCTTTACTACTTGACGCCAGTATACCTGCGGGTGTACCCTTTTGGGTTCATCAGAGTGTATGCTTAGAACATTGAGGACAATGTTAGTTTTAAGTTTGGGCATGTGGGTATTTGACTGATAGGTCATGAAAATGTCTCATTTGAGTCGTTTTATTTAGCCGAGTTAGTCTGTTTCGAGTCTTTATTGTAATAAAATGGTTCGTTTTCTTGATTAGGTGTCTTTTGCAGAGTTAGGTGTGAAAACGGTTAAAAATGAAAAAAAGATGCATGAAGGGTATTTTGGTCATTTGGAGTCAAGGACATTCTGGTAATTTGGTCAAGATCAGTGCATGGGTGAAAAGTAGCGTCCGAGACGAGCCCGTAGGACAAAAACGGAGGTCAAATCGGAGTCCGGATGAGTAAAATATGCTAAAGTCAATGTTGGAGTCAAAGAAAGTGGACCAGTGGGATACCTTCGGTCACCATTCTGGCTGGTGGGACACATCAAGGTGACGTGGCACGTCCGGAAGCGTGGAGCATCAGTATTTGGTATACCCGCTGAACATTGAAGTTCCATCCCAAATGCACAAACAGACGAAATACCGTGGTCCCCTCTTTTCTACTTTTAAGCCCTCCGGAATTACCTTCTAGCCCCTCCTATTGTCCTTCCTTAATTTTCAGCATATAACTAATTGAC
The DNA here is from genome assembly GCA_002897215.1 of Eschscholzia californica subsp. californica. NCBI lineage: Eukaryota > Viridiplantae > Streptophyta > Magnoliopsida > Ranunculales > Papaveraceae > Eschscholzia > Eschscholzia californica. The sequence continues at coordinate 432,224 of BEHA01000153.1, forward strand.
AAGTGCCCATCTTCTCACCACAACTTCCACCAGAAATTCCAGATTTTCCAATTGTACTCGTTGATTCCTTAGCCAATGCTTATCTATTTCTTGGAGATAAAGTAACCAAACTTTCCATTTTTACCCTTTTCAACCTTATCCTCTAAAATCCTAGCCACCACCAATGTAAATATTCCTCTTCCTCACATTATTTGGTAGACTTGAAAACCCTCTCAATCCCTCTCCTCTTTTAGCCTCCATTCTTTTCTAACCTACCTCTTTCTCTAACCCTAAATCATCTTCTAACTTCCTCTTACCTATTTCTTTCTCCAACCTATTCCCTCTTTTCTAATTTCTAATCTCATACTTTCCCTCTTCTTCTAGTACTAATCCTAAAAACCCATCTTCTTCTACTTTCTCTACCACCTTCATCTCTTCTTTCTAATTTCTTTCTACTTCTAATTTCTTCATCTAAACTTCTAATGTCTCCATAACTTCTTCTCTAAATCTATTTCTCTTCTAAATTTCTCTTCTATCATCTTCTAATAAAGCTACTATTTGGAATCTTTGGTGTAATATTCTTGGCAACATTTGGAGCTAATATTGGACGTCAACATGGAGGCACAAAGAGCTATGGATCTAAATCCCAGTTGGTGATTTCTTTTCATTATCTTTTGTAATTCCATTTAATTGTAGTTTAATGAATATTTCTTTAGATCCAATGAATAGCTAATCTTATACTTAGGGTTTATAATGAAACCTATTATGGATCTTTTTAAGATATGTGATTTGATTAATTAAACCTTTTTATTGTGCTTTAATGTCTTTAAATACATGAATATGAAATGCTTTTATCAAAAATACCTCCCGAAATTTATATAGTTCATTATATTATATTTTGAGTTAAAGAAAGAGGGTTAGTTGATTAATTATATGTGTTAAAAAGTAAACTAATATGGTGGATTCTAAATCCTAGATTTCTTTCTCATCTTACTCCCTTCCTATTTAGTTTGTCATTGTTTTATTATTTTCAAAACAAAATCAAAATTATTATAGGTGGTGTTGATTTAAGATATAGATAAAATTACTTGTCCCTTGGAACGATTTCCCGATTTACAAACGTTACTATAACTTGATCCCTACAATTGAGGAATAGACCTATTTTAGGCCTATCAAGTTTTTGGCGCCGCTGCCGGGGATAAGTTTAATTTTATTTTCAATCTTGAATTGGTTTTTATTTTTATTTTTGTCTCTTTTGATTACTTTGCTTGCTTTTCTTTTCTTTGTGTAGATTCACAAAGGAGCTAAAGGGAAGGAGCATCAAGGAGGAGGACATCAAAGAAGACCTTTTTAGATTTTAGTTATTTTAGTACTTTATTTTTATTTTGGTGAGAGAGTGTTATAACTTTTTTTGTATTTCTTTCTTTATTTATTTTTTTGTTTTTTTTTAAGGACTTAATTGTTTTGACCCTAAATTGGAGGGCATTTAATTTTGTAACTGAAACTAAGAAGCCTCGGGTTCGCACACTTGCAGGAAGAGTGGCCCGGTTCGTCCACAAAGGTCGTCGCCCGTCTTGAACGAGAGGTAACTTCTAAATCACCCACGAATCTCCTATAAGTGGGTACTTGTGATGTTTTTTTTGCTTGCCTAATTGATTGTCGAACTGTTAGTTTAATTATCATATTAGTTAGGGCATTAACCCATTACAAGATAGGAGTCGGATTTCATCACCGGTCTCTTGCCCATCTAGGTAACAACATTGCGCGATCCCAAGCCTCACTTAAAATTAAAAATCGATTTAGACATTGGCCAAGGGTAACGAGCTTATAGGACCTCTTGCCAAATCTCGAACTTGATTAGTATTTGGAGTTTTCCCAAGAAGAGGGAACGATCCAAGCGCACATTTCTTTTCAGCTTTCATAGTTGGCTATCTCCTGGAGAATTGCTTGATCGTTGTACTGTGACAGGGTAACTCTTCATAAGAATCATAGTTCAAGCTTTGGAAAGAAATAGAAGCTGTCTAGATCTATTTTTAGGTGAAAAAGACCACCCAGTCGTCTAGATTGTGTCTAGGTTGCTTGGTTGAGTCAGCTTGCTTGTGTGTGTGTTTTCTTTAGGATCTTCGTAGTTCCGTTACTCTTTTAAAACAAAAAAAAAACCAAAAAATGGAAGGATTCTTCTATGAGGACGAATTGGAAGAGAGACGGAAGGAACAATCATTGTTAAGAACACAAGAGATACTTTTACGGAGCATGTCTAGACTTGAGGCGACTAACGCTACTCTAGATAATTTTGACCAGTCCCGTAATGAAGGTCATAACGTCGATAACTGTTGGAATCATCATCAACCTCAACAAGGTTGTGTCCCTCAGTTACAAAATACCAATAATTATCAACGTTTTAACTATCAAAATTATTTTGAAAATCCGAGGGATAATGTCTATGGTGATAATTATAGGGAGTATTGTCAACCTCAAGAAGGTTACGAGTCACATTATGCATATGTCAATAGCTCATCCTACAGTCGATATAATGAAGAGTTTTATGAACCAAACATGTCCCAACCACCTCAATGGGATAACATTAGAACTAATGACTCTTCATCATCTTCATTAGACCAAATTTATAGTCGTCTTGTAAGGTTAAATATAGAGCTTGAGCAGAAAGGTCAAGAGCTACGAGCTGAAAGATTAGCTCTAAATGAAAGAATTGATAGAAATCTAGAGTTAGCCCTTAATAAGAAACCCAACATCATAGAAGATGAGTCCTTTGATAAGATGGAGTACAATACACATGAGTTTTATGATGATGAGGATGGTAGTATAAATGAGGCGAATACTTTTTTTGATCCTACTCCACATTTAGTTTCTAACCATAGTATTTTGCCAATCGTAGAGTCGCCACTATTATCATATGAGTCCATTGCTGAGGAAACTCTTGAACCACCTTCAGAGAAACCAAAAGCTGAGTCTGTTTTGTCTCCCGAGTCTAAACCTTTTACTCATCTTATCCATGGTAATCTTTTTGTTCAAACTAGATGTCTTACTAAAGATGAAGCTGATGAACTTTGGCTAGTAGAAATGTCTAAAGAGAGTGATGACTCATTTGACTTTGGTGAAACCTTAGAATTCTTTAAGGACACCGATGACATCATAATAAGAGAAATTTTAGAAAGTTTTTCAGAGTCTTTACCTAAGTCAGACTCAAATGAGCTAGTACCTAACTTGGAGGTGATTTTACAACGAGCCAATGAGGTCATTTTAGAACCTCCTAGTTTGAGTGTTGATTTAGATGAGTCCAATATCTTAAATAATTATACACCATGTCCCTCGGAAGTTCAAGTTACCCCGTTGCAATCGCTTGAGAACTCTACTATGGTCTCTCAATCCATTTGTCATGTTTATGAGGATCCGTTTTATCCAATGTCTTTCAATCGCCAAACTTAATGATTGTTGCTTCATCTAAGTTTGGGGATAACTCATTCACATTGGAAGTCTCACTTAAACTGCCATATCATTCCATGGACGCGAGACTGAACCTTCCTGGATACTTCATTTTTTGGGTTGACCCTCAAATCTTCCGATTACTATTGTATGGGGAGTCATCAACCCTTAATCCAGTAGGTTTACAGTAACTTTTCTTTCCTTTTTATTTTATCATCGTCTGGCTGAAGATGATAAACTTAGCACTTCTTGGGAGGCAACCCGTGCTTCTGATATAGGACAGTTGAGTCCGGTAATATCTTTCCTCTCATCTTTTTATTTTGGCATAGTCTTCAGAACATTGAGGACAATGTTAGGTTTAAGTTTGGGGATAGGGAAGTGATGAGACATGGAAATGTCCCATCTGAGTCTCTTAATTTAGACGAGTTAGTCTCTCTACAGCAGTTACTCTCACGAATTACTCTCTTTTATGTTCAGGTACCTTTTTACAGAGTTACGCGTGCAAAACGGATAAAGTCGGAAAGAATACAGACTAGGGGCATTTTGGTCATTTGTTGATTCTGACTTCTTGGTCAATATTAGTGTTCGGATGGAAAGTAGAGTCTAAGACGAGCCCGTAGGCGAAAACGGAAGTCAAATCGGAGTCCGGATCAATAAAATATTCAAGGTCAAAGATTGGGGTCAAAATCATTTGACCAAAACACCTAGAGCCACGTGGCGCAGATCTATCAGGAGGACATGACGCGATCTGACGGTACCAGGAGTTTGTGATATATTGTCGGGAGGCTTGGTGGGTCTCTCGGGTCTTTTCGGGATGAGTTACAGGCCGTGATTCGGTGCATTGCGATCTGTGTTACTTCGGTGCTCCTGTACACGGGATTTTTCATCCAACGGCAGGTGTTCGTCAGACTTGATATCGCGATCCAAAGACCACTATCGTACGCGCTTCAATAGGCTGCGTCGCACGGGATCGGACTAACCTAACAACCATGCAAATTTGAATTGGCTCCCTCCCGGTTTCTTCAAAGAACAGTTACTATTGTAGAGAGAGAAAACCGAGAGAGAAGGAGATGAAGATTCTCTCCTCTTCTTTCTCTCGTGGGCAAGTAAAACAGAGATGATGATGAGGTTGATAAGATTTGAGAATCAAAACAGAAAAAAGGAGATAAGACCGAGAGAGAGAATGGGATTTGAATTCAAGTTTATCTCGGATCCGGATTTGGGGGAGGATTCGATAATTGTTTGTTGGTCTATATAACAAAGAAGTTTACAGAAAGGAGGGGAATCGGTTTTATAGAACAGAACAAAAAAGAAGAACAGGAGATAGAGAGAGACAGAGAGATTAATATGAGAGTTTTGTAGAGAGAGAGAGAGAAACCGAGAGCTTTATCAACTTAGTTTTTCTTGATTTTTTTTTTATTTCTCTTTGTTATTTTCTACTTCTTAGTGAGAGAGAGGGAGAGATTACAGAGAGAGAGAGAAAGTTAGAGAGAGACAGAGAGCTATTGTAGAGAGACAGAAACTCGGTTTTAAGAAATTAGTTTGATTTTTTCTTGATTTTTTGATTTCTCTTGTTAATTTCTACTTCTTAGTGAGATAGAGGGAGATTAAAGAGAGAGAGAGAGAGATTACAGAAAGAGTGAGAAAGAAACAGAAAGTTTAGAGAGAGAAAGAAGGTTGAAGAAGGTGAGAAAGTTATTTTCCCAGAAGGAATCCATTTCCGGGAAGACGAGAAAATCGTTTTCCCAGAGGGTGCGTTTGGCAGATTTCCGGGAAAAACAGAAGGAAATCAATTCCTTAAGGCTCTGTTTGGCTGCAAAATCAGTAAGAAATCCAACTTTTTCTACTTTTCTCCCATCATTTATTTAGTTAAACTTCCATCTATCATCATGAGAAACTAAATTTCTTATCTAGGGTTTTAGATGAAGTCCGTAATGAGAATGTTATTGTTTTGATTTATATACAAGTCAATTTTTAGATTAAATCTTCATATATTTTAAAGTTCTTATTGATTTTAATGACAACATCTTCCGGATTCTAGAACGTTCATGTAATAGAACCCGAGTAAAACAAAGAACTTAGTTGATTAAGGCAAATAAATCGTCTTTAGGATTATCATGTGGATGGATTCAAAAACCCTAGGTTCCCTTTTTCTGAATACCAATTTATTTATTTTCTTTTAAGTTATATTTGCTATTCTTTTTCTTTTTTTTGAATCATATTACCAATCAAACCACTTTTGAAAATCACAATAGTTTTAAGATTAAATTGAGTTTGACTTAGTCTCTGAGGAACGAACCGGTCTTACCGAGAAATTACAACTTGACACCCGTGCACTTGCGGGTGTAGACCTTCTAGGGTAACCTTTTAGGCCCATCAGGAAGAACTTTTGCTAAGTCCTTCATTTCGAAAATTCAAGAGGGTTCAAATTTTTTCAATTTTGGACTGAAAATATGAGTCTAATAGCTACTTTTGGCTTGTTAATAGTTATAGAGTCGAGTTAATCGTACTATCCAGTTGATTAAAAGTTTCTTCATGAATGTCGAGTCTTGAGGTCGTTTGTGTGCTAGCCATGTGAGTATTATGGAAGTGAAGGGTAGATGGTTCTAAGAGAACTAGATTAATCATTAGTGGAGACTTAACCCTTGTGAAATTTCTGATCATTTCTATTACCTTTGAGCGTGCTCTTCTGCGCCGACTCTGAGTAGAATGAAGAGCTACTCAACCTCGCAATTTTGTAAAAAGAGCTCATTTGATCTCATGTGCTCAACTTCCATAGCCACTAGGCATGACATCAGGATAGCGAATAAACCTTACTTTTGTTGTCCATGAAACCAGATAATAGTGTCAACTTTAGGAAGACGGATACTCCACCATCTATTCATCATATGAGTCCCGAGAATGAAGGCATGAAAAGTAAAGAAAGAAGACTGTGAAAGCAAAGTGTGAAAGAAGGAAAAGTTGATTGTTGAGAATACTAGTGTTGGTATTGCATTGTTTGTAGTTGTGTTAAAAAAAAAATTGAAGTGAAAAATCTCTGAAAAAGAAAGTTTGTGTAAAAAAAAAAAGTTCACGTGAACTTTAGTTTATTATGTAAAATAAGTGTTCGAAGCAAAAAAGCTAAGTATGGAAGTTGCTTGAAGTTCTTTAGCATTGAAGGCGTCGACATTCTCGGGATCTCATCACCATTCATCTCATCACTTGTATCCGTTGACCTTTAGGAAATATTATTAGAGGGTAGAGTGGGTGAGAAGGGTAAGTGACCTTCCCCATTCCATTTAGTGGTTATATTCCTTTTCGAAGATAATTCGCTCTAAAATATTGTCCTCACCCATTTTTTATATGTTGAGTCTATAGTCGTGATCACACTCACACATATGAGCGAACCATTTCTGAGTGATTCATCTTTTAGAGCATATGTCTGTGAGGCCAAAGTCGAGGCTAAATGTATTAAGATAGGAATCAAGGCTCTGTTTGTTCGACACTGAAGTGATTCTCATTGTGGCTAGTCACGTACACTTCGAGTCTAGATTACTAGTGAAGAGATTATTAACGTCTATATAGTGTTGTTAACTTTGACTGATTCCTATTAGCTTGCTAAAGTTTTCTAGGAGACAAACATTTTTGGTCCGTCCTAGACAACTTTGAGTGTTTTTGGACCCTATTGTGTTTTTGAAATGGTTTTGAATTTTGTGGGTATATTATCTGGAAACCCTCACGAGACAACACTCGTCCACTAGGGAAACCTAGGAGTTTAATGGCTTGTTGCATATGCTAAATGCAACCGGGATTCCTCCGAAAGTGAGTTAGGTTTTTGTTTTATTTTGTTTTGCTCGGGGACTAGCAAAATCTAAGTTTGGGGATGTTTGATAGGTCATGAAAATGTCCCATTTGAGTCGTTTTATTTAGCCGAGTTAGTCTGTTTCGAGTCTTTATTGTAATAAAATAGTTGGTTTTCTTGATTAGGTGTCTTTTGCAGTGTTAGGTGTGAAAACGGTTAAAAATGAGAAAAAGATGCATGAAGGGTATTTTTGTCATTTGGAGTCAAGGACATTCTGGTAATTTGGCCAAGGTCAGTGCATGGGTGAAAAGTAGCGTCCGAGACGGGCCTGTAGGAGAAAACGGAGGCCAAATCAGAGTCTGGATGTGTGAAATATGCTACAATCAAAGTTGGAGTCAAAGGAAGAGGACCAGTGGGATACCTTCGGTCACCATTCTGGCTGGTGGGACACAACAAGCTGACGTGGCACGTCCGGAAGCGTGGAGCATCAGTATTTGGTATACCCGCTGAACATTGAAGTTCCATCCCAAATGCACAAAGGACAGAATACCGTGGTCCCCTCTTTTCTCCATTTAAGCCCTCCGAAATTACCTTCTAGCCCTTCCTTTTGTCCTTCCTTAATTTCAGCCTATAACTAATTGACAAGTGGCCATCTTCTCACCACAACTTCCACCAGAAATTCCAGATTTGGCCCCAATTGTACTAGTTGATTCCTTAGCCAATGCTTATCTATTTCTTGGAGATAAAGTAACCAAACCTTTCCATTTTTACCCTTTTCAACCTTATCACCTAAAACCCTAGCCACCACCAATATAAATAAACTTCTTCCTCACATTATTTGGTAGACTTGAAAACCCTCTCAAACCCTCTCCTCTTTTAGCCTCAATTCTTTTCTAACCTACCTCTTTCTCTAACCCTAAAATTATCTTCTTACCTCCTCTTACTTATTTCTTTCTCCAACCTATTCCCTCTTCTCTAATTTCTAATCTCATACTTTCCCTCTTCTTCTAGTTCTAACCCTAAAAACCCATCTTCTTCTACTTTCCCTACCATCTTCATCTCTTCTTTCTATTTATTCTACTTCTAATTTCTTCATATAACCTTGTAACTTCTCCATAACTTCTTCACTATCTATTTCTCTTCTAAATTTCTCTTCTATCATCTTCTAAAAAAGCTACTATTTGGAATCTTTGGTGTAATATTATTGAACACATTTGGACCTAATATTGAACATCAACATGGAGGCACATGGAGCTATGGATCTAGATTTCCTTTGGTGATTTCTTTTTATTTTCCACTTGTAATTTCATTTAATTGTAGTTTAATGAATATTTCTCTAGATCCAATGAATAGCTAATCTTATATTTAGGGTTTATGATGAAACCTATCATGGATCTTTTTAAGATATGTGATTTGATTAATTAAACCTTTTGATTGTGCTTTAATGCCTTTAATTACATGAATATGAAATGCTTTTATCAAGAATACCTCCCGAAATTTATATAGTTCATTATATTAAATTTTGAGTTGATTAATTATATGTGTTAAAAAGTAAACTAATATGATGGATTCTAAATCCTAGATTTCTTTTTCATCTTACTCCCTTCCTATTTAGTTTGTCATTATTTTATTATTTTCAAAACCAATCAAATCAAGGAAAGGTGGTGTTGATTTAAGATTTAGATAAAATTACTTGTCCCTTGGAACGATTTCCCGATTTACAAACTTTACTATAACTTGATCCCTACACTTGGGGAATAGACCAATTTAGAAAAATCTTGGATTTAGAATCCACCATATTAGTTCAGTTTTTAACACATAAAATTAATCAACTAAGCCTCTTTCTTTATAACTCAAAATTTAATATAATGAATTATATAAATTTCGGGAAGTATTCTTGATAAAAGCATTTCATATTCATGTATTTAAAGACATTAAAGCACAATCAAAAGGTTTAATTAATCAAATCACATATCTTAAAAAGATCCCTAATAGGTTTCTTCATAAACCCTAAATATAAGATTAGATATTCATTGGATGTAGAGAAATATTCATTAAACTACAATTAAATGGAATTACAAAAGATAATGAAAAGAAATCACCAAATAAGATTTAGATACATAGCTCCTTATGCCTCCATGTTAACTGATGGGCCTAAAAGGTTACCCTAAAAGGTCTCCACCCGCAAGTATACGGGACTCAAGTAATAACCCGGTAAGACCGGGATCGATCCTCAAGGATAGGGAGGTAATTCGAATACCGAACGAGTCTAACCCACCGATCTAGATGTCACTAACTAACTAAGACTAAAAACGAAAAGATAATAAGTTGGGTTTTTGGATTGATTTCAAATAAATAAACAAATAAGGCTAACTAAACTAAAAGTGAGAGATTCGGGAAGAGTCGAGCAAGAATGGAATGAGAGGGATACTTCGATCCACAAGATTGATAGTGACTAGTACTAATAATCTATAAGCATGAAAAGTTAATTAAACTCACCCATTTACATGGATTGGTCAACGAACTCCTTATATTACTCGGATTCTATAACATGAACGCTCTAGAATCCGGAAAGTGTCATCATTAAAAGCAATAAAGACTCATTTATCACATCAAAACATGTTTCACGAGTATCCAAATACAAAAGCTAGCTAGACATGGTGGAACACATAATAAACGGGAAGAAAATAAAGAAAGACATGAGTTAAGGTGCTCCCTATATCGATGAGGCGCGAGACTAAGATCGACGGGAAATAAATGTCTTTGAGCGCTGTCGATCTCCCTGTAACAAAATGCAGAAGTCCCCTTAACAGTGTATAATAGGTGTCCTCTTAGCCGAACTTGACCTCCCCTTAACAATAGAGTTGTCTTCTTCCTCTTAACCCTAAATCACCATGAAAGCTCAAAGCAAGCTTTCTCTCTCTAAGATTTGTTGCTTAAAACAAAATCAAATATCAAGACCACCAAGGGATTGATGTATGGAGTTAAAACCCTAAGGTTTCCGGCCCAAATAATGGCCGGAATCACCACGAAAGAGTCCGGTCAGATCTACTTTTTCCGGTCAAGCAAGTCCCAAGCAAGTCCCAAGCTCTCCCTGTTCCGGCTGCTTGGAGCTTAAACCGGCTATCCTCACTGTTCTCGTGCCGGAGCTCTTGATCCCAGGCCAGATAAAGATGTCCCGAGCTCTAGCAATGGAGTCCCGAGTTCAACCTACTTCTCCCGAGTTGCTTGATCGCGTGCCGGCTGTTCTGGTTAGCAGTTGCGTCCTCGATTAAGTCCCGAGAAGCAGCCACGGTTTGAAGCTTGCTCGAGCAGCTGCTGCTGTGCTCTTTAGGGATGTTATTGTGTCGGTCTGCCGAGATGCTCCAGTGCCGTCCCTTCTCGTGTCGGCCAAAGCTTTGGCCGGTTTAGCTTTCCGGCCGAGCTTTGGCCGGAATCCTTCACCCCCTTGTCTCTCTCTCTCCAACTCTCCAAACCCTAAAAACTTGAATGGAGAAGATGAAGTCTGACTTCTCTTTTTGTTCAAGCCCCCTTTCTTTTCTAAAGGCAGCCCTAAAGGCTAAAACCCTTTAAACATAGTGAGTGCCTATAAATTTACTTCACTTGTTGAATTGTTGGGCTTTTGGGCTATTGGGCTTTTCTTCTCATTAGGAATCAAGGAGTGCCTTTAACTTGTCTCTACTTCCTCTAATTTCCAGAAAGACGAAAATGACGCGCGACTTCTTTCTTCTATAACTTTCCCATCCGAACTCCGATTCGACTTTCGTTTCCGCCATCGGACTCACCATTGACTCCACTTTCCATCTAACCTCTGATTTTCTCAAAATGACCAAAATACCCCTGGTGCTCTTTCCTTCCGGTCTCTTCCACATGAGATGAAAATGTGATAAATGTTCCGTTTTGTTCCGAATGAAGCGTCAAACTCCAAATAAGGTACCTACCAAGAAAAACTTATAAATAATTAGAAATAAAACTTGAAAAGAACTAACTCATCGAAGTTAAGCGATCTAAATGTGGCATTTTAACGCCACATCATTAACATCCAATATTAGCTCCAAATGTTTCCAAGAATATTACACCAAAGATTCCAAATAGTAGCTTTTTTAGAAGATGATAGAAGAGAAATTTAGAAGAGAAATAGATTTAGAGAAGAAGTTATGGAGACATTAGAAGTTTAGATGAAAAAATTAAAAGTAGAAAGAAATTAGAAAGAAGAGATGAAGGTGGTAGAGAAAGTAGAAGAAGATCGGTTTTTAGGATTAGAACTAGATGAAGAGGGAAAGTATGAGATTAGAAATTAGAGAAGAGGGAGTAGGTTGGAGAAAGAAATAAGTAAGAGGAGGTAAGAAGATAATTTTAGGGTTAGAGAAAGAGGTAGGTTAGAAAAGAATTGATGGACCTAGAAAGGTTACCCTAACTAGGTCTACACCCGCAAGTGCATAGGTCTCAAGTTATAGTTCCGGTAAGACCGGTTCTTTCCTCAGAGACTAAGTCAATCTATTCTAAAACTTAGAAATAGTACGGCTTTAGTTTTGATTTTGGTTTTGGTGATAAAATATTAAAATAAACTAACGGAAATGAAAATGAACTCAAATGGGGGAGAAAGCCTAGGGTTTTGGAATCCACACAATGAAATCACTTTGAGAGTCAATATCTAATCAATTCTCTTTTCCTATAACTCAGAATTTCGGATAATGAACTATCCTAATTCCGAGAGATGTCTTCATTTAAAATCGATACAGTATATTTTTTATTTCGAAAAATAAATCTCTAAACTATTGTCTATCAATCAATAAGCAATATATCATCAAAGAATCTAACCTAAGCATGATATATCAAACTTAAAAGTATAAACAATGAAAAGAAAATCGATTTGACGAATTAAAACAAATCGAACTTTCAAGCACAATCGAGAGAATCAATCGATCTAAAATATGTTTCTAAAAAGGTCAAATATGGTTTCATAGTAAAACCCTAGATAGAGAATCTTAGCTAATCATGATTAAAGAGATTAACAATAATAAATATGAAGTATAAGAGAAAAAAGAATTTAACTTTTCTTGCAGCTTTTCAACCAAACAGACCCTAAGGGAAGTGTTTTCCTTCTGTTTTTACTGTTTCACAGACAAACAAACCCTTCGGAAAATCGATTTTCTCATCTTCTCGGAAACGATTTCCCTGTGGGAAAATTAGTTTCCCACCAATTTTCTCGTCTTCCTTAACTGATTTCTCTCTTTCTCTCTCTACTGTTTTCTCACTTCTTCTTTCTTTTTCTTTTCAATCTCTCTCTTTCTCAAGAGGAACCATAACAACAAGAAGAAGAGGAAGAAAAGAAGATAGATAAATAAAACCGAAAATCAAATGTCTATTGTTTTCTGATTCTTCTCTCTTTTTCACTCTACAAATCACTCTTTCTCAATTTATAATTTCTTTCTCTCACTAAAAGAATTACAGAATAAGAAGAAGAAGAAAAGAAGTAGATGAAGATAATGGTGTTTCTTTCTTTCTCTCTCTAATCTTTCTATTTGGTTGAGCTTAGAGATGGTCCTCTTTGACCCCCAAACCGAGATAATCTTCCTGGTTCTTTTTCTTCTATTTTATATCTCAGCCGAATCCTCTTTGATTTCCTCCATAATCATTCTCCTTCTATAATCTCTCTATTTGATTATTATCTTTCCTTTTTCATCTCTGTTCTTTTCAAAAAGAGAAGATTTTCTCTCTGTATTTTATCTTCTATCTATTGCCTTCTTCAAATGAATCCCCACCTCATAATCTTCTTTCTATCTTCAACTCTCTTTGGGAATCTCTATTTGTCATCTTTCCAAAACCTTATTGAAACCTCCTCTGCAAATCTTGCTTTCTATGATCTCAGCCAATCCTTTCATAGAAGGGATTGAATCCTTTCTTTCTATGTTTGGTTATCTCGGATTTAGAAGTATGGAGAATATAGAGAGAAAAAGAATCTGCCTGATCTTCTCTTCTGAAATCTTCCAATCTTTCAATCAAACCTATCTTCATGAATATCTTCTGACATCTACTTCTCTCTCAATCTTTCTCTCGGTTTTCCTCTCTGTCTACTGTATTTAGAGAGAAATAAATATATATTTCTCTCTAAAATAGATATGAGGCCATGAGGGGATAGAGATAAGAAGATTTCCCAAAGCCCAATCAAAATGTTCCCTGAAATATTGAAGCCAATCACGTGCTGGCAGTTGGGACTAACACGGAGTGGTTGAGCTGTCAAGAGAGACAGAGTTGTTGTCTCGCGGGCTAGCGGAACAGGCTGAAACAAGATCAAAAGATGACGCCACATGTCTAAGAGTAACATCCATCTTCGGGTCGCGCGGGCCTATCCTGGGAAACTGAAACCGGCACACTGGATCAGCAGCGCACAGTTTCCTTCGTGTGCCTGAAGTTGGGCCCGAGAGAATCCCGCTACCATCCAGATTGCTCCGGGTACCCCATTCGATTCCTGCCACGTGCCATCCGGTTGATTAGGTCGACCCTCTTTCACTCCAAATCTTTGACTTAAGCTAAATCGCTCATCCGGACTCCGATTCGACTTCCGTTTTCGCCCACGAGTTCGTCATGAACTCCAGTTTCATCCGAGTATCAATATTTGCCAAAATTCTCAGAGTACCAAATGACCAAAATGCCGTCAACACGTCTTTCTCTCGATTTTATCTGATTTTCGCATTGAACTCCGTAAAAGACACTTGAGTAAGAGAAACAACCAATTTATCAGAATAACGGCTCGAATTGGACTAACTCGCCCGAGTTAAGAGATTCAAATGGGACATTTTCATGTCTCATCAAACATCCCCAAACTTAGATTTTGCTAGTCCTCGAGCAAAACAGAAAAATAAAATTAAACCCATTCCACCACTTTCGTAGGAAATCACGATTACACTTAGCACGTGCAACAAGCCGTTAAACCTCTAGGTTACCCTAGAGGACGAGTTTTGTCTCGTGAGAGTTTGCAGTGAATATACCCACAAAATTCAAAAATTTCAAAAATACAGAAGGGTCTAAATATGATGTGGACTAAAACTGTTTATCCGGTTTACTTTCGAAAGTTAATAGAAATGAAATCCAAGTCAACCATACCAGACAAATGCTAAAAATCCCTTCACTAATAATCTTGACTCGAAGTGCACGTGACCAGCCAATATGAGCATCATTTCAGTTCCGAACAGACAAGACCTCGATTACTTTCTCAATACATTTTCGCCTCGACTACTGTCTTACAGTCATACAGTAAAAAATTAAAGTCACTTAGAAATGGCTCACTCAATGTGCAAGTATGAGTATGAAAGAAAACTCAACACATGGAAAAGATGAACTAAAAATTTGGTGAACGACTGATCTCATAGGAAGGAAACAACCACTAATAAAGAATGGGGAAGCTTACCAACTCTTCTCACCTGATCTACTATCTAACAATGCTTCCTACAGGTCGATAGACACTAATGAAGATGTGACTAGAACTCCTGAGAACTCGACGTCTTCAAATCTTCAAGAACTAATTCAAGGGATAAACACTTAAACTAAACAAACACATTTTTTTCTTTGATTTTTCTTTTTCTTTTTTTTTTTCTTTTTTTGATATGCTTCTGGTAATAAAACTCAAAATACACAACATACTTTCTTAATACTTTCCTTGGGTATAATTCTCTCCACTTTGCTTCATGCCTTATTCTCGGGGTCCTAAATGATGGATGAGGTTCATATCTTCCTCTAGTTGACACTACTTTCAAGTTTCTCAGACTACAAGAGAAAGGTTCGCTTCCTGATGACAACCCTAGTGGTTGTAAAATTTGAACTCAAGAGATCAAATGAGTTCTTCTTACAATATTGCGAGGTTGAGTAGCTCTTCATTCTACTCAGAATTAGCTCAGAAGAGATCACTCAAAACAACAAGAAAGGCTCAGAATCTCACATAGGTTAAGTCTCCACTAATGATTGATTAAGTTTTCTCAGAGAAGTCCACTCATCACCTATCTAACACTCACATGGCTAGTCCACATACAACTTTAAGACTCGAAATTCGTGGAATAAACCTTTAACAAAAGCATAGTACAACCAACTAAACTCTATGACTATTAACAAGCAAAAACAACTAGACTCACATTTTCAATCCAAAAATTTTAAAATTTTGAACCCTTTTGAGTTTTTGAAATAAGGACTTAACAAAAAATTCATTCCCCTATCCCCAAACTTAAACCAAACATTGTCCTCAATGTTCTGAAGACTATGCAAAAAATAACAGGGTGAAGGGAAAGATATTACCTGATTCCAACGTCCTAACCGTGGGTTGCCTCCCAGAAAGCGCTAAGTTTAACGTCTTCGGCCAGACGAAACAGATGATTCGAAAAATGGAAAAAACTTATACCTACTGGATTACATAAGTGTAACTAACTGTAAACCAATATTCAATACATCTGTGGGTCCACCCAAAACACAAAGTTTTCAGTGAACAATAGTCTCACATTTTTGTGAATTGGTGATAGTGTAAGTGAGACTATCAAGTAAGAAGGGCAATCCCCAAACTTAGACGACAATAAGGTCATTAAGTTTGGCACCGCACTAGAGAGAGTACAGATCGGATAGAATGGGTCTTCATATGGATGATCGACAGAGGGAGTGAGTGCTTCAAAATCTACACATGGTTTTGAGGGACAAAATACAAAGCAATCTAGATGACTATCAATGACACCCGGACTTAAACTAGGGTTCTCTAAAATAGGTACTTCGGGTTCCTTCAAAGGAGAAACCCTGTTATCAAACTCACAATCCCTAAAAGTCGAGTTAGATAGTCCTTCTATAATTTCTTTTATCATGTTATCATCGGTGTCCCTAAAGAATTCTAAATCTTCGCCTAAATCAGGCGAGTCAATCCTCTCATTTAGCAAATTGGTCAACCATGATTCATCATCCTTAGTTGAGTCAAACGACTTCAAATCATCTTCAACTCTAGTGAACTCTTCATTATGGTCTGAATGGTTTTCACGTTCGATACAATGAGAGGATATCTCAATATCGGGCTCCATCGTTTTTGAGATTTTAGTCTCAATAACGATGTTGTCGGGAGAACTGTACTCCTCTAAAATTGTATCCTCGTCATCATCGTACACAGGGTACTGTGAACCGTACTCTACATTCTCATGGTGATCTTCTTTTATAATACTAGTTGTTATTTCTTGTAGAGGTCTACAAATATTGTCAGTCTTTTCTTCTAAAGTCTGACAAACTCAGAAGTACTCTTTTGAAAATCACTAACAGTTTGGGCCAACGAAGATGATCCAAAAGATGGAGAGTCAACCTTTTCACCGTTATCCCATTGAGGTTGAGACACGTGTGGAGCATAAGACTCTCCATTAATCTTCCTTAGCGCACTAATAGCTTCGAAAGTAATCTTTTGAAGATCACTGACAGCTTGGTCTAATGAAGGTGATGCTACAGATGAAGGATTAACAGTTTCACCGTTATCCCATTGAGGTTGAGACACGTCTGAGGCATAAAACTCTTCATTATAATGCATGTAAGAGTCATTAGTTTCAATGTTTTCCCATTGAGGTTGGGACACATTTGGAGCATAAGACTCTCTACTATAATGCATGTAAGATGATCTGTGAGGATATCTATAATATGGTTCATAACCTTCTTAAGGTTGATAATAATCCCTATGACTTATGCACATTGTATCTAGGATGACTAACACTATTCTGACCATTTGCTAAATACCACCATGGTAGATTTGAAGAACTCTCGTCCCTTCTGCCATTATGTTGGGACCACGATCTATCCATCTCTCATCAATTTTTTTTTTCTAAAATCGAAAACCGGGGAAGCACTACGAAGATCCTAGAAGGAAAACAACCACAATCAAGCTGACTCAACCAAGCAACCTAAACAAAATCTAGACGACTGACAGGTTGGTCAATTTCACTTAATAGTATAGACAACTCCTATATTGTAACAAAGCCTGAACTATAATTGTTATGAGGGTTACTTCGTCAAAGTAATACGGTCAAACAATTATTGGAGACGACCAACGATGAACGTTGTGATAGTCGTCCAACCTTCGGTAACGTTTCCTCTTCTCGAGGTGACCTTTTAAAGAATTGAGTGACACTTTCCTTTTAGGAATGCCCAAATAAAAATTAAGTCCCTGAATTGTTTCAAAGATCCTATGAGCTCGATACCCTAAGGCCAATGTCTAAACCAGATTTTCATTCAAGTGAGGTTTGGGATTCGCAACGTTGTTTCCTAAATGGGCAAGAGATCGGTGATGAAATCCGACTCCTATCTTGTAATGGGGTTTGTGCCCTTACTAAAGACGATTACACTAAGAAGTTCGTCAAATCAATGAGGCACACAAAAACATTCAAGTACCCACTTACAGGGGATTCGTGGGTGGTCAGAGAAATTACCTCTCGTTCAAGACGGGCGATGACCTTGTAGACGACCCATGCCACTCTTCCCTTAAGTTTCCGAACCCGAGGCTTCGTTTGATTTTCGGTTACAATTTATAAGTCCTCTAATTTAGGGTCAAAACTTTAATCCAGAAAAATAAAATAAAATTAAGAAAGTCTAAAGTCTCTCTCTCACCAAATATAAAATAAAAAAATAAAACTGTAAATTTCTTCTTTTCGACTCCTCCTCCTGTAGGGAATTATACCCTTATACTAGTGTTTATAGCAGATAACGACATATAATGTCTAACACTAGTATCCCCAAGATCATCATGCAAAACTAGTAAATAACCAATAAGAAGATAGTAGGTTACCTTAATCGCTATTTCCCTCGAACTAGTTGTATAGATTAAAGAAGACCAAGAGCTTCAAACGTAGCTCCTCTACTTGGGACACCGAATAGTGTATTTAATCTCCCTCCTTGAAAGATCGCTAGCACTCCAATGGTGGTTTGATAATAAGAAGACCTTCTTCTTGCTTGACTAGAAGATAGCTAGGGAATTAGCTCACTTTCTCCTCTCTACTTGATGTGGTAGAGTAAGAAAGCTTAGAGAGAAATTCCATACCTTATTCTCTGCCCTAATAGTGTTTATATAGAACCCTAATAAGAATCCACCTCCTTTTAGGTTTCCTAAAACACCCTTTAGAATAAGATTTAGGGAAATAGTCGAAAATAGCAACTAGTTGATATTTTCTCAATTCCCTAAGGAGATGACGTCCAAACCCAACCAAAATTGGCAGATTTAATTTTCATAATATAAGGAAACGTCCCTCCAAAAATCAGCCCAATCCGAGCCCTAAAAGTGCCCGAATCAGCCTAGGCCCAAAACCCTTATTTCGGTCCTTTTTGCTATCTTTTGCCCAAATTCTATTTAGGCCTGTGAGATATGTTTATGGGACATTCCCAATGTTATATCACACTCCCACTAGTCATATCATCCGATTAAATACCCATTCTTATGTGTAACCCGATGTAGGATCCGATCGAAGTTAGCCGCGAATTACTTCGTAATTCGACGATCGTAGTTGGTTTCTAGCTAAACGCTACGACCCCTAAATCAATCGGACTTGATGATCTTCTTCATCAATTGTCCTAGCCGACATATTGATCGCATTGCCATCTTGGCCGAAGGACATCTCCTTCAACTCCTTCAGACTCCCACTTGGACTTAGAACAAAGTGCAATGCCTTGATTCCCGTGTCAATGTAGTATCCCATCTGATACGTCACGTCATTCAGACTTTCTTGATATCCGAGTACAATTGTAAAATACAAACGATTAACTCCTAATCTGTTTGAGCGTGGCCACGCATTTTCAGTTGCTACTCATCAAGTGGCCTTGAGACACTTTGTACCTAATGTGATTTAGGATGACACAATCCATTCTTGCGCTCCCACTTAACTTCATGTCTATCCTGTCCTTCCCAGTATCCGTCTTTATAACCTCCTTTTACGGCGCGGCGTTTGACGGAACCAAAGTCGGACATTCCTTTCATAAGATGAGTGGAGCACTCATGTTTTGAAGAATCTCTCCAATTGTCTTTATGAGAACTATTGACGTTCATCACGAGTGATGTACTTCTCATTTGAGGGTTATCCAGTGTTTAAACCTTTTACACACCCACGTAGTCGAATATAATGTACTATTCCTATAGCCCATGCAATGACCTGGACCAGGGATTTGATAATAAATATTCCAAGTTCACTTAATAGGGTTTCATTCATCAGATCACGTATATGACAAACCTATTCGGAATGTTTTATCATCAATGGACTGTCGTTTAAACACTAAACCAAATTTAGACGACTTGTGAAATAACTCTATTATTTCTGATAATGAGAGTTGTAAATCTGAGCCTCTTCCGTAAAACTCTTTTTACCCACTCAGTTTTACTTGTCGAGGTTTAAAATTATACCTCATGCCTTAGGCTCGTGTATGACTCTCATACTTTGTCTTAGGTGACAGTTTAGTTTGACTACGGATGTAATCCGTTTAAACTTTGCTAATTATCAATTAATTTGAAGATCGTTATCTTCAACCTTGATAATTTCTAGTAACTTTTACTAGAGTTAAGGCTTTTAATTCTTTATGTAGTATTTGCAACAGTTCCCGGCTTAAAACACTTTTAGCCTACTTTCCTTCCATGTCTGGAAGTTTGCTACGATGACATGTTCAACTTTTGTAGTACTTCATCCTTTAGCCTTCTAGGATGTTTCTAAGTAGTGTTTCGGTTTTCAAATCCGAATTTGGATATTCAAATGCTAATCATATCCAATATGATTGACTTTATGTATTTGAACATAAATCTCTCTCTCATGCTTGTTTGCTACATCGGTGTCTTTTCAAACTCCGATTTAGCAACGCTCTTAGTCATGAGTTTTGGGTCGAAATTCTTTTAGACTTTCCGAGTCTTAGATTTTCTGTTTCGGATCTCAAGCATCTCAGCGTACTGAGTCTCTCCAATCCTATTATCCTTTTGATCTATGCTTATAGATCTTCCGATGCCCAAAATGGCATTTCATCCTTGTGTGTGGTCCTTTTATTGAGTCAGTGTGTTCACTGTTACACAACATCTTATGTCGTACTCAATCTTTTGTATGTACTCAGCATATGGACCCGGAAGGTTTGTTTCTCCCACTTACCTTCTTGAAACTCGTGATTCAAGATTTTCTTCATTCCTCAGGAATCAAACTTCTTTGATTGCATTTTTGAATCGAAGATTTTAACTCTTGCGTGTTTTTAATCCGTCGATAGATTTCTGAAGCATGCCTATGGACATAACTTGATTGGAAGAATCTTATTCTTCTTGTCTAGTTTCGGGAAACATGAATGTTTTCATCCTTCTCAGTTTTCTACTTTGGAAAACCAATTGAGGTCTTCTGTTGACTTAAATTATCAAGCTTCATGTCTTGACGAGATATGGATTCCACGATGTTTTGGCTTCTAGCCAAAATCTAGAGTCAGTTTCCGTTTCTGCACAGGTCTTTTATCTCTTCAGAAATAACCTTTATTTTCTGAGTCTTTAAGATTTTATTTTGACCTTTCAGGTCTTTTGAACAACAATTTGGAATTTTCTCAACTACTTTGAGATATTCCTTTAGAGACACTTTCACTCGCTTTGAGAGTTCTCCTACGAATGACATTCGCTTTTGTGCGGTGGGTTTACCAGATTATATCTTTAACCTTTCCTTTTCCGAGGAGCCGCAGTTTGTTGCTCTTGGTCGAATTTAATCGTCTTGTACAAGTTTCATGATTGTTCTGCATGACCCTCGATGATTTTTCTCATGATTGAATTTGTAATAATTAGTACTTTTCTCCCAGATTACTAGGTGTGCTAATTACTAGAAGAATACTATCATGAGCAACAAACACTTTGTTCTCTTGATTGGTTGTGGAAGAAGCCCAAATTTCTTTCAAAAGAAATCGCGTCAGATATTATCTAGTTTTGTAATGATTTTTACAAGTGTAACGCTTTGTACAAGTTCTAGCTTTAGACGGAATTTTGGTAGTTTTATGGGAAGCCATGTCTAGACTTAATGGATTTTGGAGGATAGAGTTTGATTCGTGTTCTTCATCTTAATCCTTTTGGACACTCCAAATATGGATAGGTTAGAAGTACGTTTGACGATCAATCTCTGTTTCTGACTCAAGACTTTCTTTCTTGTCAGTTGATTCATGTTTGGGTTATTTGAACCTATCTTGTAGGTGTTTAACCAAGTTTAGAATCCTTAGGTATAGTTTGTTTAATTTAGCACTTTTAATAACATCTCAATTTAGAAATAAAGTTCTTTATTGATTCTCCATAATACTTAGTACAGAGATGATGTTAAAAACTAGAAAAACGCTTAATCTATATTAGTGCCTAAAGTAGACTTCGATCCCTTTCAGCATCCTTCGCAGTCGAGGCTTCTGCTCCCTCTTGGATCTTGTCATCCTTAGCCAAATACTCAGTTCCCAGTTGCACCTGTCCATTCACAATGATAGGGCAATTTTGGTATCACATATCAAAGTTTGGGAATTTTACAGTATTTGATGAGTTAACTGTTTATACCTGAATTGGAAGCCACTGTTCCATTCTTCTTGTCCTCCAAGAATTTAGGGCAGTTTCTTTTCCAGTGGCCCTTGCCATCACAGTAGAAACATTTGGTGTTAGGAGGAGGACCTTTGTCTTTAGGTTTGGCAACCCGTTTGCCTTTCCCTTTTGACGCGGTTTTCTTCTTCTGTTTTCCACCTTTCTTAAACCCTTTGTCCTATTGTACCATAAGAACGTCCTTCTTAGTCTCCACTATAGCGACGTCCTTTTCGGGTGTTAGAAGCATAAAATGAAGTTCCTCCAACGTTTTATCCCATCCATTCATGTTGTAGTTCATCTTAAACTGATTAAAACCACTATGGAGGGAGTGAAGGATAATGTCGGTAGCCGTCTGTTGGCTATAAGGGAAACCTAGTTTAGCCACCTTGCCCATGAGCCTGATCATTTGACGAACAAGAGGCCCAACTGGTTTTCCCTTTTCAAGGCGCATGTCCACAATTGCTTTAGAGGTTTCAAACCTTTCCAATCTCGACTGTTTCTGGAACATTTCCCGAAGTTGTCGTATCATGGAGTAAGCATCCATGTCTATGAACTGCTCTTGCAGAGTCGGTTCCATGGTTGCTAGCATTAAGCAAGTTATAGGCTCTGCCTTTTTCCGCACACTCCTTTCTTCATCTATCTCTTCTTTAGTCGAATTATCATCCAATACAAGAATTGGAGTTTCTAGTACATGTTGCTTTCCTTCCATCCTGGGAACTATTCCCAGGTTCCTCTCCCAGTCAAGGAAGTTGTGCTCATTCAGCTTCTCCTTGTCGAGAAGTGAGCGGAAGTTGAAAATATCTTTTGTCATCTTTGAACTACATAAAATAAATGGCAAAGTTTTAAAACTCATTATCATTTTGAAAAACTTAGTTTTCCCACATTATTCAATAAAAATCGTCCCCGATTGAATAAGTGATTCCAAGATCTCAGTTCTTCGGAGTAAAGCGGACGAAGGCCCTACCATTTGACTCCGTCGTTCCGGGTGAGTGAACTACTTCACTGATCATACCTTATGACTCTTGGTTGATAGATTTCATTAATCAATGACTAATCTATCCCTTTGCCTCGAGTATCCAAGACTCTCTTGCTGATCTCGTTGAGTAGAACCATTTAGACGTGTAGGCCTCTTCTATAGATCTACCCGCATTGTCCCAAGCTAGAGGAGGTACTCTGCGAAGGCCGACTTACCTTCCTCGAACAAAGGGCGCAACGAGTGTCTTAATCTGGATAGGCGATTACTCAAGATTACGTTTTTTTGGGGACTTTTACGCTAGTCTGGCGTTTGTTATAGTGAACTATTTATCCTAACTAACATCCACGATATAAAGCGTAAATAAGTAAGTAAATGCGCGCGAGAAAATAAATCAAGCAGACATGGATCCTAGTATGGCCCCTAACCTAGAAGATCTAATCTCCTTTGGTTTGCTTCTTGTTTCGCCTTTTGGTTCGT
Source organism: Eschscholzia californica subsp. californica (assembly GCA_002897215.1). Lineage (NCBI taxonomy): Eukaryota > Viridiplantae > Streptophyta > Magnoliopsida > Ranunculales > Papaveraceae > Eschscholzia > Eschscholzia californica. Next base: position 455,429 of record BEHA01000153.1, read on the forward strand.
CTAGATCTCCATCTTTGAACCTCCATTGATTTCTCCCACTCGCCTTTGGATTCCTTCCTTGAGTTTCTTCAATGGACTCATAGACCCTAAACTCTAATTACAAGACTTTAACGATTCGCAGATCATATAAACTTGAAATTAAAATCAATTACAAATATGCACCCATCCGTGCTTAAAACAAGAATATAGAAATAAATCTATGGCCATACTAGTTTCCCGCATTCACATCACATGCATTCATATAATATATTAAGGCTAAGAATTATATATGCATGATTATCTTGGGAGACACTTTATCGACATCACATGTCACATTACGAACCTAAGTCTAAATTCGAAGAATTCGACCAACGGTGGGTTCCAGTTTTATCTTTTATGATTTCTAAAATCAACTTCAAGAAAAACTCCATTTTTGGGTTTTGAAAGCCCGGGTCTATTTCGGAAAAATATTGGTTCGATTCGTAATGATTTCATAAATCAATATAAAGAATCCGTTTTTGGCCTTCTGGATGGCCCGGATTTATTTTGGAATTATTTGATTGGAATCGGAAGAAAATTTGGCAAAAACTCCCACTCGAATGATGGTCCCTATTTGATGGGCCTAAAAGGTTACCCTAAAAGGTCTCCACCCGCAAGTATACGGGCGTCAAGTAATAGTTCCGGTAAGACCGGTTCGTTCCTCAGAGACTAAGTTAAACTAAAATCTAACCTTAAAACTATTGAGATTTAAAAATGGTTTGATTGAGGTAAAATAAAAATAAAATATAAAACTCAAAAATAAATAAAGAAATAAGTCGGTATTCAGAAAAAGGGAACCTAGGGTTTTCGAATCCGTCTTCCTAATAATTCTAACGACAATTTAATTTTAATCTAATTAGAGAGTTCTTTATATAACTCAGGTTTTAGTCCATGAACGGTCTAAAAACCCGGAAGATTTTATCGTTAAAATGGTAAAAACTTTAATAAATTTATCGAGAAAATAATTATTATGACTTCATCTAAAACCCTAGATATAAAAGATTTAGCTACTCGTGCTAGAAGCGATAAATATTTGAATTAATATAAGAAAAAGAAGAAAGAAACTTAACTTTTCTGCGATTTTCCCACCAAACAGAGCCTAAGGAATTGATTTCCTTCTGTTTTTCCCGGGAATTTGCCAAACGCACCCTCTGGGAAAACGATTTTCTCGTCTTCCCGGAAATGGTTTCTCTGAGAGAAAATTATTTTCTCGTCTTCTTGAAAGTACTTTCTTTCTGTTTCTTTTTCAATCTTTCTGTAATCTCTGTCTCTCTTTCTCTGTAATCTCCCTCTCTCTCACTAAGAAGTAGAAAATAACAAGAGAAATCAAAAATCACAAAAAAAATCACATTAATTTCTTAGAACCGAGAATCTGTTTCTCTCTCTCTCTACAATAACTCTCTGTCTCTCTCTCTAACTTTCTCTCTTTCTCTGTAATCTCTCTCTCTCTCTCACTAAAAAAGTAGGATTACCAATAAAAGAAACAAAAATCAGAAAAAATGACCTCTCGGTTCTCTCTCTCTCTCTACTGTTCTCTTTTTTTCTCGCACAAAAAACCTCCCAAAATCGTGATACCCCAGCTCTCTGTTTCTCTTCTCTTTTATAGACCAAAACCAATCGAACTCCTTTGTTTCTGTTTTGATTCCTAATTGAATCGAATCTCTCAATTTAATCGGTTTTTCTCTCTATCTCCCGTGAAATCCCTCAGCCGAGAAGATCTCCTTCTTTCCCAATGTTATATCACACTCCCACTAGTCATATCATCCGATTAAATACCCATTCTTATGTGTAACCCGATGTAGGATCCGATCGAAGTTAGCCGCGAATTACTTCGTAATTCGACGATCGTAGTTGGTTTTTAGCTAAACGCTACGACCCCTAAATCAATCGGACTTGATGATCTTCTTCATCAATTGTCCTAGCCGACATATTGCTCGCATTGCCATCTTGGTCGAAGGACATCTCCTTCAACTCCTTCACCTCCTTGTTTGCGCCTTCTCTTTCGCTCCTTAATGCCCTACACACCAAATATAGAGAAGCAAGTCAAAGTGGCCAAAAATCAAAACTTACCAAAAATAAAAACTTTCCAAGATTAGAAAAAATTTAAAACATAATCCCCACCAGCGGCGCCAAAAACTTGATGGGCCTAGAAAGGTTACCTTAACTAGGTCTACACCCGCAAGTGCACAGGTGTCAAGTTATAGTTCTGGTAAGACCGGTTCGTTCCTCAGAGACTAAGTCAATCTATTCTAAAACTTAGAAATAGTACGGTTTTAGTTTTGATTTTGGTTTTGGTGATAAAATATTAAAATAAAATAACGGAAATGAAAATGAATTCAAATGGGTGAAAAAGCCTATGGTTTTGGAATCCACACAATAAAATCACTTTTAGAATCAATATCTAATCAATTCTCTTTTCCTATAACTCAAAATTTCGGATAATGAACTATCCTAATTCCGGGAGATGTCTTCGTTTAAAACCGATACAATATAACAATGTTATTGTTTATTTCGAAAAATAAATCTCTAAACTATTGTCTATCAATCAATAAGCATATATCATCAAAGAATCTAACCTAAGCATGATATATCAAATTTAAAAGTATAAAAAATGAAAAGAAAATCGATTTGACGAATTAAAACAAATCGAACTTTCAAGCACAATCGAGAGAATCAATCGATCAAAAATATGTTTCTAAAAAGGTCAAATATGGTTTCATAGTAAAACCTTAGATAGAGAATCTTAGCTAATCATGATTAAAGAGAATAACATTAATAAATATGAAGTATAAGAGAAAAAAGAATTTAACTTTTCTTGCTGCTTTTCAACCAAACAGACCCTAGGGGAAGTGTTTTCCTTCTGTTTTTACTGTTTCACAGACAAACAGACCCTTAGGGAAATCGATTTTCTCATCTTCTCGGAAACGATTTCCCTGTGGGAAAATAATTTTCCCACCAGTTTTCTCGTCTTCCTCAACTGATTTCTCTCTTTCTCTCTCTACTGTTTTCTCACTTCTTTTTTCTTTTTCTTTTCAATCTCTCTCTTTCTCAACAGGGACCATAACAACAAGAAGAAGAGGAAGAAAAGAAGATAGATAAATAAAACCGAAAATCAAATGTCTATTGTTTTCTGATTCTTCTCTCTTTTTCACTCTACAAATCACTCTTTCTCAATTTATAATATCTTTCTCAATTTATAATATCTTTCTCAATTGATAAATAAAACCGAAAATCAAGTGTTATTTTTAATAACTTATCCATTTTTTCATGATAGGTGACAACCATGAAGCTGAGCATGAATTTCGAATAAAAGGGAGCAATTATCACTTTTTCATCTCATGCCAAAATCGATAGCTCAATGACACCTTGGTCTTTTATGGAAAATGAAGATGTAGAGACAAGGGTGGAGACACCCTCTTTGTTTCTAAATCAAAGTCCAAAACCAAGTCGAAGCCCAAGAGTCCAAAGAAGAATGACAAGGATAGATTTTATGAGAACCCTCTCTTTATGCATCCAAGTCCACAAAGTCTAAAGAAATTGACTAAGTCTTGACCTAGTATTTTAGTAGTAAAAGAGTTACTATTCATCATCTTCACCAATCAAGCTAAAAACAAGGATAGAGAGAAAAGAGGCAAGAGGGTTTCTAGGGTGGTTGTTCTTTAGGTGTCCTAGGGTTTGGTAGAGAAAGAAAGAGAAGAGGAGGAGCCGACCAAGTTAAGGTCGGCCAACACTAAGGTCGGCCAAAACTTGGCCGGTCACATCAAGAGCCGCCGCCGAAAATCAGCAGCTCGGGCTGCTCTTGTTTTTCACGGGACAAGTCCGGCGGAGAGCTTAGCACGGGAAATAACAGCAACTCGGTAGCCACTTAAAGCAGCTCGGGTTATCACTTGTAGCCCCATTCATGGCCGGAAAGAGCAACTCTAGCTCGGGTTCTTCATGGCAGAACTCGAGACGGCTATCCAAAGCTCGGGACGCGGGATGGCAGCATGGCATGGCTCGGGTAGAGCACGAGAGGATCAGGACAGCTGCTGTGGCCAGGACTTCCATGGTGTTTTGCCGGATTCTTGAAGTTTTTGGCCAAAAACTGGTCGGATTTTCTTGCTTTTCTGGCAACTTTCTTGGTCCGACACCTTAGAGCTTTTGTTCCCCTCATCCTTGGCTAGCTTCTCATGTGGTTTGATTTGATTTTGGGTTTGAGATGTCTAGAGGGAGAAAGCTAGGGTTTAGCTTTAATGGAGGTTGAGTTTTAAATGAAGAAGATGATGCTGATTACTAAAGGGAATCTTGATTTTTGCTAAGCGGAGATCGGCTGCACCTTAACTACTCATTTTTTTCGACGATCTTAGCCTCGAACCACATCCGAAAAGGGGGATTCTCTTATCATTTTCACTTCATTTGTTACTTATTCACCGTGTTTAGCTAAATCAAGTGTGTCGATTATATGAGATGAAATATGATGAATTTTTTATTATGTATAATACAATTTGATGTTTTGATTATAAATTGATGTTCATTTGATTCGATTATCGTTTCGATCGTATTTTCATGTGTCTTGTCGAGCACTTCACATAGTTAATAGATGAAACGAAGTATTCGATATTCATCATAGTCTAAGTCATAATTTCATGTGTCTTGTCATGCACTTCACATAGTTAGACGGCTAAACAACACTTTCGATGACTCGGGATTAACCGATTAAGACGTTTGTTTGACTAAGTATGATACCCGGATATACGTAGTACTTAGAGACATCTACTTTAGGAGTCGAACATTGATTATACTTTGGAACATTAGATCGGACTGAAGGGTTTTTGTGTATCTAATAAAACTATTTAGTGTTCTAAGCGGAATCTCAAACATCATATGTTAACACTAAACATCTAGGATCATAAATCATGAACTAAACAATGAACTAGAAGAGGGATAAATACCTTAATCGCGTTTTTCCCTCGAACCTTTCCAATCGCGTGTGAAGATCGAGAGCATCAAGTGTAGCTCCTCTACTTGAGACACCGAATAGGTTAACTTAATCTCCCTTCCTTAATGTCTGCTAGGACTTATTAGAAGGTTGAGAGGAATCCTTATTCTTGACTAGATTGATAGAACGGGAGCTTTTTCTCTACAATCCTCTCTCTCTACTAGTTGTATATGGAGAGAAAGAGTTGTATAATTTTTCTTTCTGAGAAAAATCCACACATTTTCTGTTCTCTAATGACCCTTATATAGAGAAACCCTAATTAGAATCATCTTCAAATTAGGTCTTTCTATTTTCTGGGTCACAGAAAAGATAATTACCAAAATACCCTTTTTGGGGTATTTTGGCTTTCCCTTTAGTGTCGCCGGCCAGGGCAGCCCACTATTGGCTTTATCTGGCCGACCCACTTACCTTGGTTGGCCATCACATGGCTGCCCCTTAGAGCCTTGCTCTGGGCACCCCTTTTAGGCGTGGTTCTTTCTATCTTGTTCCAAATCGCCATTCTAACCCTTTTTGCCTTTTAAGTTGGATCTAATCCATCTTTTGCTTATTCCCGTCTAGTCAAATCTCTCCGACCAAGTTACCAATCTTATGTGTAACCCGTTGTAGGATCCGGTCTATGTTAGCCGCGAATCTCCGAAGTGATCTGACGATCGTAAGCGGCTTCTAGCCAAACATTACGATCCCTAATTGAACCGGACTGAATGATCTTCAGGATGAGTTCATCATTATTCTAGCTGAAAAATTGATCGCATTGCCATCTTTGTCAAAGGACACTCCTTCGGAAGGACATCTCCTTCAGACCGAACGGATATATCCTTCACGGACTACACATAGTCGTAGGTTTATCATATCGGATTCCCGGTTCGGCACCTTTCTCACTTATTTGTTGCCTCCCGACTCTTGTTCTTTCGACTCTTCTCTCGAATCTCTCTCGCCTTTTCCTTAAATTGTTTAGCTAGTTTTATTTTGTTTCGTTTTTTTTCTTAAAAACCAATCCAAAACCCAAATTGACACCTTTTCTTTTTAGTCTAAGATAGTGAGTGACTCGTAGACTGGTGGGCTAGACTCTCCCGATAACCGGACTACTAACCTATCATTGGATCGACTCCGGTTTTACCGTTTATTACTTGATACCTGCGCTTGGGTGCGCAACCCTTTCGGGTGTATCAAGTTTTTGGCGCCGCTGCCGGGGATATGTTTAGTAGTTAGGATAGCGTTTGTTGTTTTGTTCATTAGTCTTGTGTTATTTGCTTCTTGGACGTTTTTGTTTTGTTTGTTTTTGTAGTTTCTTATATTTTTAAGTACCGATTTCGAGAAAAGAGCCAAAAGTGACATAAAGGCGAAGGAAAAGGAAGGAATCGAGAAGTTAAGCAAAGAGGCGAGCGAAACGAGAGGAGCACTCGATTGTATCGCGTTCTATCTCCTCCTTTTTACTTGTGTGTGATTGTTCGTTCTATAAGTGTTTGTTCCCAATTTGTGATTGTGTGTTTGCATCCTTGAATATTGTGAGACTATGGCAAGTTTGTCATTTGATGATGATGAGGATGACATTATTCTAACGATTTCCAACACTAGTCGGCTATCTAGAAGTCATCAGGACTACTCAAACTTATATATGAATGGTCCGATTAGTGATAGGAATAGGCGAGTTGAGCCAGACCTACCTAAGATGACCATGGGTTAATATCGACAGATGTATGGAGTCGGAATGAACACAACGGAGAACCTAAGTAAGTAAGGGATTAGCTGTGTGATAGTTATTTAGGTTTACAATTCCCAGGACTCAGTTTAAGACGAAAAGTTCACTGTCGTCCTTGTAGACCTTGTAGTTACTAGCTAGGAACGGTTCAAAGTCGAAAGACTACCTTTTTCCAGTGCAGCGAAGTTCCGCATATGAGCTCTTCTAGTGTCAGTATATATCATAATAAACCTCAAATTTTCATTCTTGTGGGGGATTGTTGGAATAGGAGCCAATTTTGGCTCGACTCCACTCGTCAAACTCAGAAATGGAGATCTCCATTGCCTTCGTCTCCTCGAGCTCTTAAACTTAGAGCCAAGAATCACTTGATTCCGATTCTGGAATAATGAGAAATTCAAGTTTAAAGTTTGGATGATGATCGGCTGAAATAGGGACTACAACGGAACATCGGACAAGTCAGATTGAGGGCCATTTGAGCTAAGCGAACACGTCCAGATCTGAACAGTTCGCGTTCACCCTGTGGGAATGGAAAAGATCGCATGGTCGCGAATCATCTGGTTCGGGATCTTGGTGGGACGCTTCTAGGAGCGTTGGATTTGCGAGGATCCAACGGTTCGCGTCCCACCCGCGTCGGGCAGGTTTCGGGATCTCCCGAGATCTTCATCCAACGACTTATTTCTTGATCTGTTGGGCTAGTTTCGATATTAATCCAATGTTTGGCGTTCTATCCGCACTTTTGAGGTAGATCTAACGTTCCAGATTTCAAATGACTCTAAACTTGATGTAGACATCAAGTTTAGTCCCTAGTTCCGAACGGTGGTGTCCTAATAACCCAATAAACACATGTACCCATTCAATTCCTATATAAACAACTCAAAACCGTTCCGATTCTCATCCAATTCATTCTCTTATTTTCTTATCTTCCAAAAATTAGTATTCTGGTGTGTCTAGAATATAAATCTGATTTGGAAGTATTCTAGTATATCTAGAGCGAAGAAGAAAGAAGTCTCTGAATGAATCCTAGTTAATTTCTTCTTCTCTTCTCTCCTAAAATCAGTATTCTGGTGTGTCTAGAATGTATTTCTGATTTTAGAAATATTCTGGTGTGTTTGGAATTCTAAAGAGAGAAATATCCGAGTGTCTAGAAGATCTATTCGCCTCAATGAGCTCATATTATTTACGATGGTTTGCCCGCTTTCAGAATATAGAATTACCATCTTAAATTCTGAAAGGATAGTCGTTGTATCCCGAAGGCATACACCCTAACCATTGGTACTATTACGAGGGTGTAAAATGTCTTAAGGAAAGAGAACTTATGCTCGCCTCGACTCCATTATCCTTTGTCTATCTCGGTTAATCCGAAAGAAAGAATTACTGATAAAATCGACATTCACTTATCGTTTATATCTTTATAACTTAGAGAAAGGAAGTCCTCTAGTTCAACCCAGGCTCTGTCTTAATCAAGAGAAGACAGAGATAAAGTGAACTAAATCCATAACCAGAGAAACAACAATAAGAACCCAAAAGGACAAAGTTTTAAAGATTTTCTGGAATTAATCAAGCACACAGGATCACAAATTAAGTTACTTACTAAGGAAAATTCACCAAACAAGATCATTAACTATGTGGTTGAAAATCACCAATTGAGAGAAAATTTGATTTAAAAACAAAGGTTTAGAGAGAGAGAGTGAGAGAGCAGAGAGAGAGAGTTTTCTCACCGTCCAATTAACCAAACGACGGAAAATTAAGTTTTGTATGAACGTCGATTTTCTCACCCGATTTTCCCAATATGGATCTTGACTGATCTTTGGTTTTTCATTCTTTTTCTACTTATACTTGCGATTAAAAAAGTAAAAAAGGTATCTAATTCTAGTTTCAGCTTTTAAACTTTTTTTTTGTTGAAAGAGTTTCAGCTTGTAAACTTGGAATAGACTACAATGCTTGGTTTATTTTAATTTCTTGTTAAATTTATTAAGTTCCTTAAGTTTTCTTTTGTGTTCATTAAATCAATCATGAGACAATGCTCTTATTTCTATAAGATGTTTTGATTAAGTCACATTAGTTCCTGCAGTTAATTGTTTTCACTTTCATACTTGATTTGTTTCAATATGTTTTTATTTTATTTTATTTTATTTTATTTAGATCTATCGATTGCAAAAACGTACTTTTCAATTATGTTCGAATATGTATGTTGATTACTTTTTAGTCTAGTAAAAACAAATTAAGTTTTATGAAACCTACCCTAGGTTTTTTAGACAAACGACAAGTACTTAGATTTCAAGTTCTAAATTAGATAAAACACAAACTACTAATTTTGGTTATTTAAAATAATATGTTTTGACTAAGAAAATAGGTGATGGGAACAAAGTTTAGTATGGTGGAAACAAATAAATGTTTTTTTTTTTATTTAAAACATTGTGTATTAGAAATAAATATTTGATGTCGTGCGGGATTAAAGGACCTGGACGTGCATGTAATTTGTACATTAATTATTGTCTTTTCTGGTAATTCCACACCGTGCACAGGGTCAGTTTGAGAAGGGTCCGTGGGTATATAGACCAAAATAATATTCAAAAAAGGTTTATGATCTAATCTTCCCAAAACATGGATATTTAGTCCTTTTACATTATGGACATAATAACCCATTCTTTATGAGATAACTACCGTCCATGTCCCTCCTACAAAAATCACGGGATTTTTAATTTCCAGGGTGAATTTGGAATGTTTCTAATGTGGGCGTGATTTAGGGGATTTAAAGCAGCTAACGTATAAATCCGAAATTGATTTTTCTCTATCTTCTAACCGTTTTGGATAGCAAATCTATTTCCAAATCAATTCAAAACAAAAATCGTAACCAAATCAATTTTCTCTCTCTTTACAGATTTGGAAACCAAATCAATTTTCTCTCTCTTACTATGTAAATTTTTTTCGATTCAAATCAATTATCTCTCACTTAACTTTCATATTTGGAAATACTATATTTTCTAGGATCAATTTAGCGTGATTTGAGGGTTAATATACAAAACATATATATCACTTTCTCTCACTTAACTTTCAGATTTGGAAATAGTATATTTTTCTGGGAACATTAAAGCAACATATGTTTTCGTTTTTACTCATACATAAATACACATAGAATACAAATTATGAAACAATTACGTAAATTATGTATTATTTATGACGAGGAAACCAGTATTTGTCAAGTATACAACATAATTTATCAAATGTATGTGGGTCTTGTTTAATAAATTACACATAATTTCTTTTACATTACACATAATTTCTTTTACATTACACATCTTTTACATTCTGTTACAAAAAAAAAGTACAAAATCTTCTTTGGTTCAAAAATGGTGCCCATCCTTGTACTCTCCATTAGTTTCGTTGACTCACTTTGATTTGATGATTCTCTTTGAAATTTCATCTGTTAAATCAAATCTACACACATAAATACACATACATTAAAGAAAAAAAAATCATATATTGTATTATAAACTACATGTACAGTTTCGTAAATTATATATAATGTTTGTCAAATTTTGACAACATTTGAAGGTTTTGAGTAGTTTGGTAAACTTATCAAGGCTACTGTTTTGGGTGTACACGTAATGGTAAATAAATAATACATAATTTATGTGCACTTATACGTAAATTATATACACAATGGTAAGAACATGAAGATATACGTAAATTATATATACTTTATTGCAAAGTACACGAGATTTGATAGTAAAGCGAAGTATTTCTACTAATGAAATGAGTACTGTTTTGGTGTTAAAGCACGGGTAATGTTCTATAAATTACCCATAATTTACTATAAATTGTGGTAATTTACGATAAAGTACATGTACTGTAAATTCTGTTGTGAGTAACCGTACGAAAGAACAAATGTTTCATAAATCCGTACGGATTGAAAACCAGATCTGAAGAAAAAAATGAGAATATCATTAAGCTTAAACTACAAATCTAAAGATATCTGCTATGATGATTGATTGCAGTAATGTCAAACTCGAGTTGAAGGATTAAACATCAAGATCAAAAACATAAATGAAATTTTAAGAGAGAGAAAGAAAATAAACATCAAACATTCGATTGATGATTGATAATCTGATCCTACGAAATGTCAGAAACAACAGATGATTAAACATAGATCTAAAGAAATATGATATTATCACTGGATGCAAACATAACATACTAACTTTGAAGGAATCATTGAATAAGGAATAAACATAAAGATCTTAAACAGTTATGAAAATTTTAGAGAGAGAAAATAAACATCATACATTCGAAGTTAATGAATTAGTAAACAGATCTTATAGATATGTATCATAAATCTGATACATTTTACTATAATAGAGCGAAATAATTAGGGTTTTAGTTATAAGAAGATATATTAGATATTAACAATGGTGTTTATAAAGATTTCGAAAGTATTAAACCTGATAAATGATGAATTTGGACAGCAATATAATGTAGAAGAAGAAGATTTTATGAGTTTAATGGAGGTTTGTCAACTGAATCGAATTTAGAGAGATCAAATAAAGAGTTTTCGTTACTGAAAATAATGAAGATATCCTTACTTCGAATAGAAACATGATTGGAGAGAAATATGGGAGATAAATATGGAAAAAGATATGCATAGATTTCGAAGGTAAATCAGTTACTCCCTCCGTCCCATATTGAATGACCTAATTTCTATTTTGGGTTGTCCCATTTTAGTGTCCTGTTTCTAAAAATAAAGAAAAGAACTTTTCGCTCTTTCCAACAATACCCATTACTATAAATTTAATGACAACTTTAGTTAAAAGTAAATTCAACTTTTTCATTGTAAATTACACAAGTCAATGAGGTTACAATTGGAAAAACCATGTTATTTTTTAAAGTCAAAGTCTAATTAATGATGTTTCCTTAAAAAGTTGGGTTTTCAAAATAGGTCATTCTTTTTTGGACTGAGGGAGTATAAAATATGGAGAGGTTAGATTAGGGATTATGAAATAATATTTATTTTAGAGATTTGTGTTTTCTATCTAGATGAGACCAAATGGACTAGATATCCATTTATATTATTTTTTTGGTTTTAAAACCCTTTATAGGATTAGAGAGGATTATATCTACTATTAGAACCCGTTTTTTGGGCTATAAGCCCAAATATTCTTTTGAGAATGTTGTCATTATTTTTTCCATTTTAATGTTAATGATGTACACAACGTTGCTTCCATCTTCCTCCAAACTAACTTGCTCATCTTTTATGTATTTCCTATTTTGTTTAAGTCCATAGTGTTTCACTGTCATTGTTGGAGATCTCAATTTTAATGTGTTGTTGGATGCAATTTTTTTTAATTTCTTAATAAATGGTTCACATAGTTTAATAGAAGATCAAGGGCCACCATCCAGTAATTATATCTCACCTTAATGCTGACAAGGTTACAAATTCTAATCTCACCAAAAAAACTTCATAGATCTTTTGGATTTTTATTTAAAAGTGACGTTATCTTGGAGATTTTGTTGACCAAAAAAGTTAAATAACACATTTAACAAGTTCAACACCATCATGGAGTCATATCCTATAAATAAGTCAATCGCATCAAACATTGAAGAGAACTGAGTTAACAGAACAGAAAGCCAAAGAATAAGAAGTTGGGTTTTTGTTGGTTTACGAAAATATGGAAGGTAAAATCGTTATGAATGTGATGAATGTAGCTGCTTTTTTCATGGCAATATTTGTAATATTGGGGATGTTTAATCGACAAGTTTCAGCACTTGATCTAAGTTGTGTTACAAATTGCGTTAACGCATGTGCTAAGCCGGATCTAGGTATTGTACATCTTCCCCACTTATATAGACTATAGTGTTCATGTTTATATATATATATATATATATACATATATATATATTTACATTTAAGAAATAAATTTGTACAAAATCTATTCATACAAGAAAACCTTTTATATGACAATAACACTAACATTTTTCGTTAAAATTTGGTGATTTGCAGGGGCGGTGGCCTGTCTCACTGCATGTCTTCAACAATGCGTCTAACAATGTCTGATCTTTTGTATACTTCAAGAATAAAGGTTGTTGTAACTGGGTGATTAGATCACTTAATTTCTCACTAAATGAGTTTTGTGATCTTAAATAAAGTATCTCCCTTAAGAAATGTCTCAAGATTGTTGTCCATTTTTTACTTTACCAATTTTCATAATTTCTTATAATTACTGAATGTGTGCATCTCAAATTTAAATCTCATAACAATGCATCTTGATGGCTAAAGAAAATCTCATGAAAAAATAAATGAGATTAAAGACCTCCACGTTTAATTTAAATTGGGGTCGAGTTGTATATTGAAACGAGCTCGGAAATTAATAAAACGAGTTCGTTCTAATAGAGTTCTGTTGATACGTTCGGCTACACCATTCTGCTATGGTGTCTTTCTAACCGTATGGAGTCGAACTATCCCTTGATCTTCACAGAACCTATTAAACTCGTTTTCCGCAAAATTCTTTACCATTGTCGGTCCTCAAGAATTTGATTGATTTTCCAGTTTGCTTCTCAATAGAGGTCTTCCACTGCTTGAACTTGACGCATGCCTCATCTTTGCGTTTCAGTATGTATTGTATGGGCCAAAATACATCACCAGGAGCTCCCCCAGAAATCCACGATTAATGGGTTTACGCGGTGACTAAGCCCATTAATTAATGGATAATGGGTCCGACCCATTTATCTTCGAGCACCTCCTCAGCGGAAAAAATACGAAATTACATCCAACTCGGGATAAAGAGGTCTGCCATCACCTCCTCAGCAGACCAAAAATACGGAATCACATCTAGCTCGGGATAAAGAGGTCCACCCTCACCTCCTCGCCAGGTCTCCCCCTTCGCATAGCCGTTAGGGAGACATTACATCCATTCAAGATGACAATATCCCGAATATACCCGTTAAGGGATTACAATATCCGTATTAATGGAGTCGGCTCCATGCGTTACCACATAGAAGACGACAACTCACCCCCAGGTGACAATCGATCGCAAACACTATAAATTGACCAACAAGAAGATGATACAGGACATCTGATTCTGGGAGAATACATCGACTACAGGCTTAATGACAAGCATCACAATATCAATCCACCACTCCCTCTTTCATACAAAGGGATTAACTAGTTATCCACCACATTTCTACTATTGTCGTCGTCTTATTCTCTGACTGTGGTCGACCCCAACATCCATCGAATAACCTACGACCACTCATCAAAGGAGGTTGACCTATATTCAAAGGAGGGCGACCTATCTTTCTCTCTCCTGAAGACAACTCATCAAGGGGGGACGACCTACCTTTCTCTCTCCTAAAAACCACTCATCAAGGGAGGACAACCTATCGTTATCTCTCCTAACGACCACTCATCAAGGGAGGACGATCTGTCTTTCTTTATCCTGACGATCAAAGTAACCAAGCTACTTTATCTCTCCTGGAGCTCAGGCCTTCCTTACTTCACCCACGTGATTATCTACGAGGTCAGACCCTTGAAACTTTCTACTTTATTTATGGTTCATACCCTCGACGAGTTCTCTAACTAATCGTTTGTATTTAAAGAAAAAATTATTTAGTTTACAGAAGGGGAATCGTTGAAAGACCCTTCTCATCGCCTAGATGATTCAACCTTCCCCTTACAACCAAATCATCTTCAATTCCGATGTGTTTTCTTCCATTGACCTTCGTCTCAACTCCTTGGAGTTTAATGTTGCTTTAACATCCTCCAATGTTGTAGTTTTTTTTACCAGACATATAAGAATCAACAAAATTTTCATATGCTGGTGGCAGGGACGGGACTGCCTTAGCTTCATCGTCAAATTTGACATATGTATTTGTCAAATCCAAGAATACTCGGTGGATTTCATCCATATGGTCTTTCAACGATTCCCCTTCTGTAAACTAAATAATTTTTTCTTTAGATACAAACGATTAGTTAGAGAACTCGTCATGCACCTTTCCCCAGCTTGATCCATAGTCCATCGGGCGTTGTTTCCGGCGCTATTTCCCGCAAGACCTCACTGCTCAAACACAATAGAATATGTAAATGAGATCTTTCTTCTCTGCTTCTGATAACAATTCAACGAGTTCATCCTTCCCGTTCAACATTTTTAGCAAATCCTGTTGAACTAATACTGCTCAAATACAAGAGATCAAAGGCTAATTAGCCAAAATTTGAAAATTTTGAACATTTTGAGTAGATTTGCCTGTGAATGTAGTGATAAGTTTAAGAGTGTTGAGGTATATGTGTCGAGTTGATGATTTTTGTGATTGCTAATGGCCTTCGCATGAAAGTCGAGTCTTTGAGTGTTTGTGTCTTACCATAAGAGTGACATCTTAGTGAAGAATAAACATCTCTAAGAGACCTAGAAAAGTCATTAGTGGAGACTTAACCCATGTGAGACCTCAAAGCCTAAAATGTCCTTCGAGTGTACTCTTCCGTGCTAACTCCAAGTAAAATGAAAAGCTACTCAACCTCGTAACTATTAAAAGAGCTCATTTGACCTCGTGTGCTCAACTTTCTTAGCCACAAGGAGTCACATTAGATAGCGAATTAACCTTGCCCTTGTAGTCCATAAAACCCAATGAGAATTCCAACTAGAGGGAGGCGGATACTTCATCACCATCCATCATCTTATACTCCCGGAATGAAGACATGAGAAGAAAAGAATGAAGAATATCAAAAGCAAGTATGGAAAGAAAAGTTGATTGCACGAATATAGTATTGTGTGAGTTGTATTTGTGTTGTTTTGTGTGATTTTGTGTTATGAAAAGAGAAAAAAAAAAAAAAAAAGGAAAAAAAAGTGATATGAAAAAAATTGAAAAGAAAGAAATAAAGTTGTTTATGAGTATGTTTGAGCATGTGTTCGCTCTTGTTTGTGTGTGTGATGTGGTTGTACATATGTGTTAATGAATAAGTATTCGAAGCAAGAAACGAATGTGGAAATGCTTAAGAGGTTTTATCATGAAAAGTTCGACATTCTTGGGAATCTACCATCATCATCCATCCCTAGTATCCGTTAACCTTTAGTAAGCATTCTTAGAAGATATAGTGGGTGAAAAGGGCGAGTGAGCTTCCCCCTCCATTTAGTGGCTAATTCCTTTCCGAAGATCATTCGTTGCAAAATGTTATCCCCACCCCTTTTTATGTGTTGAGTCCATGTTAGTGATCACACTCACACATACGATCGAACCATTCTTGAGTGATTTCATTTTTCGAGTGTATGCCCGTGAGGCCAAAGTCGAGGCGAAATGTACTAAACTAGGAATCAAGGCTTTGTAGCTTCGGAACGTAGATGTTGCTCACTATGGCACGACACTTGCATTTTAAGATAAGACCATTAGTGAAGTGGCCTTTAGCTTTTACATGAACTTATTTACTTGATTCTTTATGCATTGACATTCTTAAACCCTTTACTATATGAACCATGCTTATATATGATTTGGATGTTGGACCCAAGTGTCTGATCATGAGACCCGATGTTTGTGGGTATCATCAATGGAAACCCTCACAAGACAACACTCGTCCTCTAGTGGTAACCTATAAGGTTTAACGACTTGTTGCATATGCTAAATGCAACCGGGATTCCTCCGAACGTGAGTAAAGCTTTTAGTTTGTTTTCTTTGCTCGGGGACTAGCAAATTTTAAGTTTGGGGATGTTGATGTGACATGAAAATGTCACATTTGATGCGCCTAACTTAGATTAATTAGTTTTTTTGGTGTTATTTTTAATCTTATCCATTTTTTCATGATAGGTGACAAACATGAAGCGAAGCATGAATTTATAATAAAAGGAAGCAATTGTCACTATTTCATCTCATGCCAAAATCGATAGCTCAAGGGCACCTTGGTCTTTTATGGAAAATGAAGATGTAGAGACAAGGATGGAGACACCCTCTTGGTTTCTAAATCAAAGTCCAAAACCAAGTCCAAGCCCAAGAGCCCAAAAAAGAATGACAAGGAAAGATTTTATGAGCACCCTCTCTTTATGGATCCAAGTCAACAAATTCTAAAGAAATTGACTAAGTCTGGACTTAGTGCTTTAGTAGTAAAAGTGCTACTATTCATCATCTTCAACAACCAAGCTAAAAAAAAGGAGAGAGAGAAAAGAGGCAAGAGGGTTTCTAGGGTGGTTGTTCTTGAGGTGTCCTAGGGTTTGGTAGAGAAAGAAAGAGAAGAGGAGGAGCCGGCCAAGTTAAGGCCGACCAAATCTTGGCCGGTCACATCAAGATCCGCCAGAAATCAGCAGCTCGGGTTGCTCTTGTTTCTTCACGGGACGAGTCCGGCGGAGAGCTGAGCAGGGGAAAAAACAGCAACTCGGTAGCCACTTGAAGCACTCGAGTTATCACTTGTAGCCCCATTCATGGCCGGAAAGAGCAACTCTAGCTCGATTTCTTCATGGCACAACTCGGGACGGCTATTCAAAGCTCGGACGGGATGGCAGCACGGCATGGCTCGGGTAGAGCAAGAGAGGCTCGGGATAGCTGCTGTGGTCGGGGCTTCAATGGTGTTTTGCCGGATTCTTGAAGTTTTTGGCCGGAAACTTGGCCGGATTTTCTTGCTTTTCTGGCAACTTTCTTGGTCCGACAACTCAGGCCTTTTGTTTCACTCATCCTTGGCTAGCTTCTCTTGTGGTTTGATTTGATTTTGGGTTTGAGATGCCTACAAAGAGAAAGCTAGGGTTTAGCTTGAATGGAGGTTGAGTTTTAAATGAAGAAGATGATGCAGATTACTAAAGGGAATCCTGATTTTTGCTAAGGGGAGATCGGCTGCACCTTAACTACTCATTTTTTGTAACGATTTTAGCCTCGAACCACATCGGAAAAGGGGGACTCTTATCATTTTCTCTTCATTTATTACTTATTCACCATGTTTAGCTAAATCAAGTGTGTCGATTATATGAGATGAAATATGATGAATTTGTGATTATGTTTAATATGATTTGATGTTTTGATTATAAATTGATGTTCATTTGATTCGATTATCGTTTCGATCGTATTTTCATGTGTCTTGTCAAGCATTTCACATAGTTAATAGATGAAACGAAGTATTCGATATTGATCGTAGTCAAAGTCATAATTTCATGTGTCTTGTCATGCACTTCACATAGTTAGGCGACTAGACAACACTTTTGATGACTCGGGATTAACCAATTAAGACGTTTGTTTGACTAAGTATGATCCCCGGATATACATAGTACTTAGAGACATCTTCTTTAGGAGTCGAACATCGATTATACTTTGGAACATTAGATCAGACTGAAAGGTTTTTGTGTATCTAATACAACTATTTAGTGTTCTAAGCGGAATCTCAAACATCATATGTTAACACTAAACATCTAGGATCATTAAGCATGAACTAAACAATGAAATAGAAGAGGGACAAATACCTTAATCGCGTTTTTCCCTCGAACCTTTCCAATCGCGTGTGAAGATTGAGAGCTTCAAGTGTAGCTCCTCTATTTGAGACACCGAATAGGTTACCTTGACCTCCCTTCCTTAATGTCTGCTAGGACTTAATAGAAGGTTGAGAAGAACCCTTCTTCTTGACTAGATTGATAGAACGAGAGCTTTTTCTCTACAATCCTCTCTCTCCACTAGCTGTTAATTGAGAGAGAAATAGAGTTGTATATTTTTCTTTCTGCAAAAAATCCAACCTTTTCTGTTCTCTAATGACCGTTATATAGAGAAACCCTAATTAGAATCATATTCAAATTAGGTCTTTCTATTTTCCATGTCACGGAAAAGATAACTACCAAAATATCCTTTTTGGGGTATTTTGGCTTTTCCCATTAGTGTGGCCGGCCAGGGCAGCTCACTATGGGCTTTATCTGGCCGGCCCACTTACCTTGGTCGGCCATCACATGGCAGCCCCTTAGAGCCTTGCTCCGTGCACCCCTTTTAAGCCCGATTTTTTCTATCTTGTTCCGAATAGCCATTCGAACCCTTTTTGCCTTTTAAATTGGATCTAATCCATCTTTAACTTATTCCCGTCTAATCAAATCTCTTCGACCAAGTTACCACTCTTATGTGTAACCCGTTGTAGGATCCGGTCTATGTTAGCCGCGAATCAGCGAAGTGATCCGACGATCGTAAGCGGCTTCTCGCATAGCATTACGATCCCTAATTGGACCGGACTAGATGATCTTCAAGATGAGTTCATCGTTATCCTAGCTGAAAAATTGATCGTATTGCCATCTTGGTCGAAGGACACTCCTTCGGAAGGACATCTCCTTCAGACTGAACGGATATATCCTTCAGTCTCCCACTTATACTTAGAACAAGTGCAATGCTCGATTCCCATGTCTCTTTGTATCTCATCTATTACGTCATACCTTTCAGACTTTCTTGATCTAGAGAACAATTGTCAAAACAAATGATTAACCATTAATCCTTTTGAGTGTGGCCACACATTTTCCAGTTACTTCTCCTCAAGTGGCCTGGAGATACTAATCCTAACTTAATAGGAGGATATAATCCAGTCTTGTACTCCCACTTATCTTCATGTCTATCGTGTCCCACCTGGTAATCCTCCTTTGTAACCCCCTTTTACGGCTGGCGTTTAACGGTACCAAGATTTGACATTCCTTACATAAGATGAGTGGAGCACTCATGTTTAAGGAATCTCTCCAATCTTGCCTATGAGTGTTCATAACGTTTTTCAACATTTGAAGAACTCTCATGTTTGGGTTATCCAGTGTATATTCCCAATCATACACTCATGTAATTGACTTGAATACTATATTCGTATAGCCCATGAAATAGCGCTATCAGTCAATCTCACATACTAGTCTTCATGAGTCATTGTTGTCCATGCAATGACCTGGACTAGGGACTTAATAATGAATCTATTCCAAGTTCACTTAGTAGGGTTTCATTACTAGATCATGCATCTGATAAACCTACTTGGAATGCCTCATTATTTTTGGACTGTCGATTAAATACGAAACTACGATTTAATGACAAAATTATTAACTTATTTCTGATAATAAGAGTTTGTAGTATTGAGCATACAGTGTAACTCTTACACCCTCAATCTTACTAGTCTAAGCTTAAAGCTTAATCCCTATGACCTTAGTATTATTTCCATACTTAGTCTAAGGTGACAGTTTAGTTAATAGATTAAATCTATATGGATTTTGCTTGGTATCATCCCTATGATAATCTTAGGTATTCCCATACGGAATTAAAACTTCTTCAGCTTTAACTACTTTCTTTTATATGTAAAGTTTGCAACAGTCTTTGCCTGGAACCTTTCCAGCTTACTGTTCTTCCATGTCAAGATTGTCATCTTATTCTGAAAGTTTGCAACATATGACTTTTCAACCTTTTATTTTCCTACTGAGATCTCACAAGTTCTTAATCTCAAGTACATTGTGCGGTTCAGATCAGCTCATCTGGATTTTATTGGTGACGACCATAGATACTCCAAGTATTTTGCGACGTCGAGGCGAATGCTAATCATGTCCCACATGACCGATCTTTATGCCTTTAGGATAACCATCTTTCTCATGCGCACTATCTCATCAGAATCCTTCAGATTCTAAACCTTGTTAAGCTTTGTGCCATGAGATTTGGGTAGAAATACTCCTTTTGAGTCTTTCATATTGGACTTTTCAAGACCTTTTCTTGAACACGTCTTATCACCTTCTCGATCTATCTCAATAAATCTTTGGTGCCCAAAAGCATTTCACCTTTATGTGATCCTTTAATTGAGTCAGTTCTAAATTGTTTTCAACATCATAATGTTGTTCTCAATCTCTAATATGTCGTCTACATACCGGACCAAAGAAAACTGGGTTACTCCCACTAACCTTCTTGAACTTCTTGAATTCAAGATTTCTCTTCATTCCCAAAGAAACCAACTCTTGATTACTTTGCTGAATCAAAGATTCCAACTCCTACTTGCTCGCTTTAATCCCTTGATAGATTTTGAAGCTTGCGTTTTACACCAGCTTTAGAAGAGTTAACTTCCTCCTGAATGTGTCATGTACACATTCTTTTGCTAGTAATAGTGAAGGAGTTGAAGGAGATGTCCTTCGACCAAGGTGACAATGCGAACAATTTGTCGGATAGGACAATTGATGTGGAAGATCATCAAGTCCGATTGATTTAGGGATCGTAGAGTTGTAGCTAGAGACCAACTACGATCGTCGAATTACGAAGTAATTCGCGGCTAACTTCGATCGGATCCTACAACGGGTTACACATAAGAGTGACAAATTGTTCTAGGATATGACTAGTGGGAGTGAGATATAATCATGGGAGTGTCCCATAAACATATCTCATAGGCCTGAAAGGAATTAGGCAAAGATAGTACAAAAAGGCCAAAAACAGGGTTTTTGGGCCTAGACCGGTTCGGGTACTTCTAGGACTCGGATTGGGCTGAATTTTGGAGGGTTAGTTGCTGATATAATAAACATTATATCTGCCAATTTTGTGGTGTTTGGACACCTCCTCCTTAGGGAATTGAGAAAATACCAATAGTTGCTAATTTCGACTATTTCCCTAAATCTTATTCTAAAGGGTGTTTTAGGAAACCTAAAAGGAGGTGGATTCTTATTAGGGTTCTATATAAACACTCTTAGGGCAGAGAATGAGGTGTGGAATTTCTCTCTAAGCTTTCTTATTCTACCACATCAAGTAGAGAGGAGAAAGTGAGCTAATTCCCATTACTATCAATCTAGTCAAAGAAGAAGGTGTTCTTCTATCCAACCACCATTGGTGTGCTAGCTATACAACAAGGTGGGAGATCAAATTGATTGCTCGTGTCCCAAGTAGAGGAGCTACACTTGAAGCTCTTGGTCTTCTTCAATCAATTCAACTAGTTCGAGGGAAAAGCGATTAAGGTAATCTACTATCTCCATTAGATTAATTACTATTTTTGCATGTGATCCTGGGAATACTAGTGTAGACATTAGATGTCATATTTCCGCTATAAACACTAGTAGAAGGGTGTAAATCCCTACAGTGGCGTCAGAGCCTCTTGCTATTAACTAGTTTTTGCTAAGAATCGAACTAATTTATATGCTTGATAGTTTGAAAATTGAATTTATAAAAGTATTTTAAAAGGTGTTTTTAAAAAGGTATTTTTAACTCATAATTTGATGGGATTCAATAAATTTTCAAATTGAGAATCACATTGATGATTAAAAGTGTTTTAAAAGTCTCAATTTGATTGAATTTCAAACTAATCCATGCTTGATTAAATTGATAGTTATGTTTAAAAAGATTTTAAAACATAAAATTTGATTAATTTTGAATTGGATTCAAAGATTTTTAAAGATTGATTTCAAAATTGTTCTTTGAAAAATTTCAAAAACCTAGATTTTGATCCAAAATTGGTTTGATTAAGAGTTGTTTTTAAGTTTTGGAAACTTTTGAAAAACAAAATTTTGGAATTTTAGAATTTTAG
>BEHA01000153.1:499642-514883 GCA_002897215.1 Eschscholzia californica subsp. californica
CCCAAATAAAAGCTTTAACAGCTCATTCAATATCTTCTGATGTGTGGCACAAGAGGCTTGGACACCCTTCTTTTCAGTCTTTGCAGAAGTTGAAACACTTGTTTCCTTCCACCAAAATAAAGCCTATTTTTCCGTTCTGAGTGTCAGCTGGGTCGAAGCAAGAAGCTCCCCTTTTAAAGGTCTATTACCACTGCTTCCTTTCCTTTACAACTCCTACATATAGGTTTATAAGGCCCTGTTCCTATTAATTCTGTTAGTGGTTCTAATTACTATGCTAATGTCATAGATGAATACTCAAAGTATTGTTGGTTGTTGCCTTTGTCTAATAAATCTGATTTCACATCATGT
Source organism: Eschscholzia californica subsp. californica (assembly GCA_002897215.1). NCBI lineage: Eukaryota > Viridiplantae > Streptophyta > Magnoliopsida > Ranunculales > Papaveraceae > Eschscholzia > Eschscholzia californica. The sequence continues at coordinate 499,991 of BEHA01000153.1, forward strand.
TTCATTACATTTGTTACTTCTATTGAAATCAACTAGGCAACAAGGTTAAAGCTATTAGAATAGATGGGGGTGGGGAGTTTCTTTCGAATTCTCTCAAATATTTTCTTCAAGAAAAGGGTATTATACATCAGTTAACTTGTGCTCACACACCTGAGCAAAATGGTGTTGCTGAGTTTAAGCATAGGCACTGCTGATGTCGAAAATTGGCTCCCGGTTAAATCAGCATGAAAAAGGGATTTGATGCATGACAACCTCCGTTATGATGGTATATTCTGTTTGGAGAGGGGAGATTCCTCTGTACAACTCTACTTCTCTGCTCTGCTCCGCTCCTCTGCTCTGCTTCTCTACTCCTTGTTTCTTGCTCCAGCTCCTGACTCCTTACTCCAGCTCTTGATTCCTTGCTTTAGCTCCTGATTCCTTGCTCCTGTTCGTCTGTTCCTGAGGGGGGGGGACCTGCAAAGGGTTCGAAAACCGCTCCCACGCTTAAGACAGTCAGGGTGCTCTTTGCAGTAAAAGAATGAATGTTGATTGATCCTTTTGGAGGGCGAGTTATGAGAACTCTATTTTTGGGGGGGCGATCCTTCCGGTATGAAGAGATCTTATTTTTTAGGAGAAAAGGTGTGTTTTGTTCTCCAGAGGTCGTGTCCTTTGAAGGACGATGTGGGGGGCCTTTTATGGGCGAAGGTAGGCCGAGTATCCTTAGTGGCGGTGGTGAGGCAGTTGTCGTCAAACCGTAATAGAAGTTACCTCTTTTGTGTATCTAGGGTTTCTCTTCGAGCCTATCCCGGATCTTTGATAAGTGAAAGTTCCTAAGTTCAAGGATACTTCGTTGATATCTTGCCAGAGTGATGGACTCTAAAAGAGAAGTTTCCTCTAGATACGTAGAGTCCAGTCGGGCTTAAACACTTCAAGATGTGTAACTGATTGTGATCTTTCTGGAAAGTCTGGGATTAAGTTTCGCTTAGCAGGGTTGTTTAAATTAGGGCCCTTGGTCGCTGCTCTCACCTACCAAGGCTGCCTTTAGGTCCGCTGGTCGTGGCTTTCGCTGTCAGGGCTACCTGCTCGATTCAGAGCGAGATGAGTATAACTAGGACTCCTCCTTTTATAGTGTTTTTGTTTTTAAAAATATTTTATTTTGCTAGAAAAAATAGGTAGCTAGTTGTTGAAAACATTTTGTTTTATTAGTTAAAATATGTAGCGAGCAGCGCTACTTTTCTTGCCTAACGGCTAAAATAATATATATATATATATATATATATGTATATAGATAAAGTATGTAGCTAGTAGCGCTACTTTTCCTGCCTAGCGGCTAAAATAGTATACATATATATATATATAAGTACTCTATGTGAGCAATACTGACCTTGGTGGCGCTATTCCTGCATGTTTACGGTGTGATCGAAGTTGGTGATTTTTCCGGTGCTTGGAAGGGTGGGAGCCACTGCTGGTCGTCGACAGTGCCGAGCTGAACTGGCGTAACATTCCCTGGCGGCCGCTTGATCTCCTTTTATTGTTCCCACCAGGTTCGTTCCCGGAATAGAGAATTTCAGGGTTAAGTGGTTCAAAGAGATCACTGCTTGTGATTCTTTCAAGAAGTTCCTTCCTAGGATAATGTTGTACGCATGTAGTTCGTCGATGATTACGAACTCCATCATTAGTGCTCGACTGGTCGCTCCTTCTTCGATGAGTATGGGTAAAGTGACCTTTCCCCCAGCTCGTAGTCGATCTCCGCCGAAACCTGTTAAGTAATGATCATAAGTCTCGGTGTGATGTGCTCTCTCACCTGGAGTCTTTGGAGGCATGTTCGGCTTATGATATCTGTGGAGCTTCTCGTGTCAATCAGGATACGCCTTATTCTTCGATTGGCAACCAGTGTTGTTATCACTAGGGGGTCTGCGTGAGGCGCGATTACTCCTCTCAGGTCATCATTAGTGAATATTATCGGAGGTGTAGCCTCGTCTCGTACCATCATGATCTCCGGATTTTTCTGACGTGGTTTGTTGCTTCTGTCCTCTACATGAGTTGGTCCTCCAGTTATGACGTTGACACTTTCTTCGCCCTCGGATTCAGACTCCGTTTCTGCCTCGGCGAATATTTCTGCTAGAGTTTCTGATATTTCGCCGAGCTCTTTCTCCAGTACTGTCAAGCGCTTGATTGCTGTCACTACTGGGGTCGTGGCTTGAGTTCTCTGGCTATCAGTCTGGCCTTTTTGACTTAAGTTGGCGGCCCTTTCGTCAGAAGGCTTTCTGAACGCATCGAGGAGGGCTTGGGTCAGATTAGTAAAATTTCTCGTTTCTGAGAGCGATCCTATTCCCGAGAATGTAGGACCCCTCAGATCGTCTGTCGCTCTAGGATTTTTGCCGAGTAGGGATTTCAACCTCGCCTCTGCTACGTCTAGGTTGCTCTGAAGTTTCATTATTCTCTCTTCTTGTTTCCTTCTTTCAACCTTAAGCCGCTCGAGAGCTGCTGAGATCATTATGAGGTATAAAGATCCTTCTCGGTCTTCACCGGTTGTTCGTTTTTCTGCAGGCATGTCTGCCTGAAGGTCTTTAGAAAAAAGTGATTAGTTCTGAAGAAATATTAAGTGGGATTCGAGTTACCGAATGTGAGGATTTGCTGGAGAGATCCCCTCCTTCTAGTGCCAAATGCTGATGTCGAAAATTGGCTCCCGGTTAAATCAGCATGAAAAAGGGAGTTGATGCATGACAGCCTCCGTTATGATGGTATATTCTGTTTAGAGAGGGGAGATTCCTCTGTACAAATCTACTTCTCTTCTCTGCTCTGCTCCGCTCCTCAGCTCTGCTCCGCTCCTCTGCTCTGCTTCTCTGCTCCTTGTTTCTTGCTCCAGCTCCTGACTCCTTGCTGCAGCTCCTGATTCCTTGCTCCAGCTCCTGATTCCTTGCTCATGTTCGTCTGTTCTCGAGGGGGGAAAACCTGCAAAGGGTTCGAAAACCGCTCCGACGCTCAAGACAGTCAGGGTGCTCTTTGTAGTAAAAGAAGGAATGTTGATTGATTCTTTTGGAGGGCGAGTTATGAGAACTCTATTTTTCGGGGGGGGGCGATCCTTCTGGTATGAAGAGATCTTATTTTTTAGGAGAGAAGGTGTGTTTTGTTCTCCAGAGATCATGTCTTTTGAAGGACGATGTGGGGGGCCTTTTATAGGTGAAGGTAGGCCGACTATCCTTAGTGGCGGTTGTGAGGCGGTGGCCATCAAACCGTAATAGAAGTTACCTCTTTTGCGTATCTAGGGTTTCTCTTCGAGCCTATCCCAGATCTTTGATAAGTGAGAGTTCCTAAGTTCAAGGATACTTCGTTGATATCTTACCGGAGTGATAGACTCTAAAGAAGAAGTATCCTCATTTAGATACGTGGAGTCCAACCGGGCTTAAACACTTAAAGATGTGTAACCGACGGAGATCTTTCTGGAAAGTCCGGGATTAAGTCATTAGGTTGCGCAGCGCGGATATCTTCCCAGTTCTGGGCGTAAGATATGGGCCGAACCTGTGGAGACCCCCCTTATTCCTTTTGAGATTCTAGGGCTGATCTATCCATGCCAAGGGCGTTTTGTGCAGAGCTGGTTTCTTCTGGCCGACCTCCCGGTTGTGGGAATGTGTGGTGGACCATCAGGGGTTTTAGCTGTCCTGTTGCCTTAAGCCGAGCTGTGTCGAGAGACTTCTAGTCTGATCTTTGACTCTTCATACGTTAGTCAACGTTTGGACATTTTATGCATCATCAGGTACCTCATTGAGATCACAAGGACTTTGCTTATTCAATCATCTCTCCCACAGACTTATTGGCTAGAAGCCTTAAACACTGCCAATTACTTGATAAATAGGCTACCTAACAAAGCTATTCACTCAATTTCACCTCTAGAGAAACTATTATATTCTTCACCAGATTATGAGTTTCTTAGAATTTTTGGTTGTGCATGCTACCCCTGGCTCAAACCCTATACAACCAATAAACTTGATCCAAGGAGCAAAGAATGCATATTCATTGGCTATGCACAAGACCAGAAAGGATATAGATGTCTTGACATCTGTACTGGTAGAGTGTATGTCTTTAGGCATGTTGTGTTGAATGAGCAATTTTTCCCTCATAGGACAGTCTCTCATTCACCTATTCCATACCCATGTATCTTGTTCCACTTAATCCCATTCACACTCTTACCCATCCTTCTATTCAGAACCATCGATCATCAAATTTCTAATATAACTCAACCCATATCTCATTCTTCTCTAGATGTTTCTTCTGCTCACTCTTCTACTGAGTCTCCGCCTCACTTACCTGCTTCTCCTATTGTTCCTCAACCTCAACTATCAAGTCCCACTTCCAATTCTTCCCATACCACAGCACCTATACAACCCATCTCTCTTCATCCTATGCAGACAAGAGCCAAGTCTGGCATATTTAAACCCAAAACATATTTGGTTACCTCAAAACATCCTATGTCTGAGACCCTCACTACCAAGCCCATTCCATCTACTCCTACTTGCTTTACTCAAGCTAGTAAAAATCCTCTTTGGAGAGCAGCTATGCATTCTGAATTTAAAGCATTACAAGATCTCAATACTTGGACATTGGTCTCTCTTTCTTCTCAAAATCTGGTTGGCTGCAAGTGGATGTTCAAAATAAAGCAAAATTCAGATGGAACTATAGAAAGATACAAAGCTCGTTTAGTTGCTAAGGGTTACCATCAAAGATAAGGCATTGACTTTTATGAAACTTTCAGTCCAGTGGCCAAACCCACTACTATTCGAGTTCTTCTCACTCTTGCAATTCAAAATGATTGGTTAATTAAGCAGCTTGATGTTAGCAATGCCTTCCTTCATGGTAATCTCAAGGAAGAAGTATACATGTCTCAGCCACCTGGGTTTCAAGATAAATTGAATCCTCACTATGTGTGTAAACTAAACAAATCCATCTATGGTTTAAAGCAAGCTCCAAGAGCTTGGTATGAAGAATTGGTTGACTCTCTTTTGGCTTATGGGTTTCAAAAGTCTTTCTCTTATTCTTCTTTGTTCACTCTGTCTCACAATGAAACTCTTTTATATGTTTTGGTCTATGTTGATGATATACTTGTGACAGGAAATTCTACCTCAGCCTGTAACCATCTTACTCGGAGTTTGAGTTCCACCTTTGCTATGAAGGATTTAGGTCCACTTCATTTCTTTTTGGGGATGGAGGCTACTAGAAATAGTTCTGGTCTTATGCTCACACAGACCAAGTATACCTTAGATATTCTGAAGAAAGCTGACTTATTGGATGCTAAACCATGCTCTACTCCTTTAGTTCATGGTTCCAAATTATCTCCCTCAGATGGTGTTCCAATTTCTGATCCCACTCAATATAGAAGTTTAGTAGGGGCTTTACAATATCTAACATGGACAAGACCTGACATTAGCTATGTTGTTAGTCAAGTTTGTTAATTCATGAGTAAACCAACTTCTCTCCATCTCTCAGTAGTTAAACGTATTCTGAGATATGTAAAAGGTCCAGTTGACTTTGCTGTTCACTTCACTAGGTCCCCTAAATTGGATCTTCATGTCTTTGCTGATGCTGATTGGGCTGGTAGCATCTCTGATAGCAGATTGACTTCTGGGTTTATGCTCTACTTAGGTGGCAATCCTGTCTCTTGGTCAGCAAAGAAGCAGCCCACTGTTTCTCGCTCTTCAACAGAAGCTGAGTATAGATATCTGGCTCAATCAACAGTTGAAACACTATGGGTATGTTCTTTACTTAAGGATCTTCATTATTTTCTTCCTCAACCACCAACACTATGGTGTGACAATGTCTCAGCTCTAGCTCTTGCATCTAATCAAGTAATTCATTCCAAGATTAAACATTTGGCTCTGGATTTTTACTTTATTAGAGAGTTGGTTTCCAATAAGAGAATTCAGCTCTCTTATATTTCGACTCATGACCAACCTGCTGATGTATTGACTAAGGGGCTCCCTGGTCCTCGATTTGGGCTTCTCAGATGCAAGCTAAAGCTCTTTCCAACATCTTTAGCTTGAGGGAGGGTAATAGACCACTAATTAGGCCTGTAAACGGTAGCTTATCGGATCAGATATAGGCATATCCGTATCAGAATCCGATAAGCTATCCGAATATCCGAATCCGATAATTATCCGACGGATATTAGAAATCAATATCCGAATCCGATAATATTAAAGGATATCGGATAATATCCGATATCCGAAACTTTAACAAAATTTCAAATTTTTTCTTTAAATTTTTAACCATTAGATCTAAATAATAAATCTCAACCATACATTTTATATATTATTATGAATAAATTTAATTTTTTATTAGTTTTTTATATTACTTATCGGATACGGATATTTATCGGATCGAATATGAGTGTATCCGTATCCGATATCCGATAAGCAGATACCCGATAAGGAATATCCGAATCCGTATCCGAATCCGAAAGTTCGGATATTTTTTTAAAATTCGAATACGGATGCGGATCGGATGTCGAATATTCGGATATCCATTGACAGGCTTACCACTAATCATCAAATTTCTAAGGATATGATGTATCATTATTCATCCAATCTCGGTTCACTCTATCATACACTATTAGAGCTGTTAGTGTTAGTTGGAGCCATACGCAAGATGTCTGGCCTAGAAGCACTGAAGTTGATCCCTCTTTTGGTTGTTATTTTCAGTTAGAGTTTGTTAAGAAATTGTTATTAGTTTGTTGTGAATTCTTTTATATAAACAATATGTAACAATCTTTTTCATTAATGAGAAATCCATTCTTCTAATTGAAAGTTGATTGAGGATCAAAAGAGAGAAAGGAGGATTTGGCTAATGATATTTTAGAGAGCTAATCAGGGTATTTACAATGAAAGAGAGAAAGATTTCAAGTGGAGATACTTTCAGAGAGGGTGTTTTCGATTAAGGAGCTGGAACAAATCATAGAGAGACAAAGAAATCTGGAAACTTGAAGAGTTGTCTTCTTTTCTTTCTTTTATTATGTATTGGCAGTAGAGAGAAGAAGATGGGATTTAAGATATATTCTGGTTGCTGATTTGCTGGATTGATAGAGAGTACCAGTTGTTTCCAATTCTTCTTCTCTCTTATCTTATCTCTATATAAACAGAGGACAGGAACAGTTCAAGATATCTCATCTTTGGACAGCAACTAATAGAGAGCTCCATTCGAATTGAAGAAAGGTTTTTGTTCTTCTTCCTAATCTCAGAGCTTAGATGTTAGATTTTTAGAGAGAGAGAGAAAAAAAAAACATAGAGCATAATCTTCATCTCCTTCTTCTGTTTCATTTTAGTGAGAGAAAGGAAGCAGAGTAGAGAGAGAGTATTTATAAAGAGAAGTTTGCAGAGAGAGAGAGAGAGAGAGAGAAGTTTGTAGAGAGAAGAACAGAGATAAAGAGAGATTGTAGAGAGAATCAATTCAAATATTATTTACTTCTTCTTCATCTCAATTCTGTAATTTTTCTTTGAACTTCTTATAATTATATGAAAGAGAGCTTGAAAATTTCAGAGAATAGAGAACTTATTCTCTGTTAATCAATTCATCTTTACTTGATTGAAGAAAGAATCAGTGAGATTCAAGGAGAACAGTGGCAGAGTTCATCATTCTTTCTTCTTTTATCTTCTCTAAAGCTCCTTTTTGTGAGAGAGAGGGGTTGGACAGAGAAGAATTGGGAAAGAAAGAGAGTTGAAAAACACAGAGCATCACCATTCACTGCCCACCATCATTCATCATTGAGGAGCAACTTGGAGCACCATCTCTTTTGGCAATCTGTGTCATTTATCTTTTTAATTTTGCCTCAAGTATGCTTGTTATAATTAGGATGGTGTTTCTAATAATTATGAGTAGCTAATTTCTCTCCGTTTAGGGTTTTGAGGACACTATAATTTTGCATGCAGTATTGACTTAATGTCTTATTAGTTGATAAGCATCTCATATGCATAGATTTTCAATATTGTTCATGATTTCTTCATCTATTATATTTCCGAGTGGATTTGTCATATTTAGAGTAGCATCTTTAATGGCCAATACTTCTTAGTTAATAGTCAATTATTGAAGCATGTCTAATCCTTCCTTACTTATGCTTCCTGAGTCTTGATCCATCATGTTTAGGTTAGATTCTTTAATGGTGGATGCTTGATAGTTGATAGGTAATAGTTAGAGTCATTTGAAAATTGATCATAGTGAGTCATAAAAAATATTAGATTTGAGTTGACCTTGATGCATGATTAGAGTAGATTCGAAACCCTAGGCCTTCTCCCCATTGATTTCGTTTCTATTGTTACTTATCTCCGTTATTTGTCTCGTTATTTTGTTATTTCATATTTTATCCCCAAAACCAAATCAAAACCAAGAAAACCGTATTAATTCTAAGTTTTAGAATATGTTTCACTTAGTCCCTGCGGATCGACCCGGTCTTACCAGAATTATTACTTGACGCCCGTATACTTACGGGTGTAGACCTTTTAGGGAGACCTTTTAGGCCCATCAGCTATACCATGACTAACTAAATCGTAATATCTAAAGGTCATGGCCAAAACAAAAGTAGCAGAGAAAGAGATAGTAGTTCTGTTAGTAGTGTTACCATTTGGTGTTGGTGATGAATTGTTGATCTTGAATTTAAGCGGATGGGAGTAGAAGGCGCGACCTACCACTTGTGTGGTGTCATTGGTTAATCTCAACAAACCATTTTGTGTGATATAAGATACTTCATTAAAACTCAAATTAGCTGCATCTTGGAAACCATTATAGACAAAAGCAGATTCATATTCGGATGAGCCTCCAAAACTTAAATCGGGAATCAACAACCCTAATAAAAGCTTGAATAATAACAATGGCAATCCTTCAAACTAGAAGGAGCGGGAATTGAAAGAATATCGATCATCCAGACGGAATATTCGATCGTAACGGAGGCTGACATGCATCAACTCCCTTTTCATGCTGATATAACGGAAAGCCATTTTTTGACATCAACAGTTTCTTATCGTTTTATCTTTTTAGGTACCGATTTCGAGAAAATATCCAAAAGTGGCATAAAGGCGAAGAAAAAGGAAGGAATCGAGAAGTTAGGCAAAGAGGCGAACGAAACGAGAGGAGCACTCGATTGTATCGCATTCTATCTCTTCCTTTTTACTTGTGTGTGATTATTAGTTCTATAAGTGTTTGTTCCCATTTTGTGATTGTGTGTTTGCATCCTTGAAGTCATCAGGAGTCACCAGGACTACTCAAACTTATATATGAATGGTCCGATTAGTGATAGGAATAGGCGAGTTGAGCCTGACCGACCTAGGATGACCATAGGTGAATATCGACAGATGTATGCAGTCGGAATGAACACAACGGAGAACCTAAGTAAGTAAGGGATTAGCTGTGTGATAGTTATTTAGGTTTACAATTCCCAGGACTCAGTTCAAGACGAAAAGTTCATTTTCGTCCTTGTAGACCTTGTAGTTACCCACTAGGAAAGGTTCAAAGTCGAAAGACTACCTTTTTCCGATGCCGCGAAGTTCCGCATATGAGCTCTTCTAGTGTCAGCATAGTATGTTAGTATATATAATAGTAAACCTCGAATTTTCATTCTTGTGGGGGATTGTTGGAATAGGAGCCGATTTTGGCTCGACTCCACTCGTCAAACTCAGAAATGGAATTCTCCATTGCCTTCGTCTTGTCGAGCTCTTAAACTTAGATCAAAGAATCACTTGAATCCGATGGCGGATGAATGAGAAACTCAAGTTTAAATTTTGGATGATGATCGGCTGAAATAAGGACTACAACGGAAAATCGGACAAGTCAGATTGAGGGCCATTTGAGCTAAGCGAACACGTCTAAATCTGGACGGTTCGCGTTCACCTTGTGGGATTGGAAAAGATCGCACGGTCGCACATCATCTGGTTCAGGATCTTGGTGGGGCGCTTCTAGGAAGGTTGGATCTACGAGGATCCAACGGTTCGCGTCCCACTCGCATCGGGCAGGTTTCGGGATCTCCCGAGATCTTTATCCAACGGCTTATTTCTTGATTCCGTTGGGCAAGTTTCGATATTAATCCAATGTTTGGCGTTTTGTCCGCGATTTTGAGGTAGATCCAACGTTCCAGATTTCAAACGACTCTAAACTTGATCTAGACATCAAGTTTAGTCCCTAGTTCCGAACGGTGGTGTCCTAATAACCCAATAGACACATATACCAATTCAATTCCTATATAAACAACTCAAAACCATTCTGATTCTCATCCAATTCGTTCTCTTCTTTTCTTAACTTTCAAAAATCAGTTTTCTAGTGTGTCTAGAATATAAATCTGATTTGGAAGTATTCTAGTATATCTAGAGCAAAGAAGAAAGAAATCTCTGAATGAATTCCTGTTAATTTCTTCTTTTCTTGTTTCCTGAAATCAGTATTCCGGTGTGTCTAGAATGTATTTCTGATTTTAAAAACATTCTGGTGTGTCTGGAATTCCGAAGAGAGAAGTATCTGAGTGTCTAGAAGATCTATTCGCCTCAATCAAGAGCTCATATTATTTACGATGGTTCGCCCGCTTTCAAAATATAGAATTACCATCTTAAATTCCGAAAGGATAGTCATTATATCCCGGAGGCATATACCCTAACGATTGGTACTATTACGAGGGTGTAAAATGTCTTAAGGAAAGAGAATTTATTCTCGCCTCGACTCCATTATCCTTTGTCTATCTCGGTTAATCCGAAAAAAAGAATTATTGATAAAATCTGTATTCGCTTATCGTTTATTTCTCTATAACTTAGAGAAAGGAAGTTCTCTACTTCAACCCAGGCTCTGTCTTAATCAAGACAAGACAGAGATAAAGTGAACTCAATCCATAACCAGAGGAACAACAATAAGAACCCAAAAGGACAAAGTTCTAAAGATTTTATGGAATTAATCAAGCACACAAGATCACAAATTAAGTTACTTACTAAGGAAAATTCACCAAACAAGATCATTATCTATGTGGTTGAAAATCACCAATTGAGAGAAAATTTGATTTAAAAACAAAGGTTGAGAGAGAGAGAGAGAGAGAGAGAGAGAAGAGAGAGAGAGAAGAGAGAGAGTTTTGTCACCGTCCAATTAACCAAACGACGGAAAATTAAGTTTTGTATGAACGTCGATTTTCTCACCCAATTTTCCTAATATGGGTCTTGACTGATCATTGATTTTTCATTCTGTTTCTACTTATACTTAGTAAAAGAGTATCTAAATTCTAGTTTCAGCTTTTAAACTTTTTTTTTTGTTGAAAGAGTTTCAGCTTTTAAACTTGGAATATACTACAATGCTTGGTCTATTTTAATTTCTTGTTAAATTTATTAAGTTCCTTAAGTTTTCTTTTGTGTTCATTAAATCAATCATGAGACAATGCTCTTATTTCTATAAGGTGTTTTGATTAAGTGACATTAGTTTCTGCAGTTAATTGTTTTCACTTTCATACTTGATTTTTTTCAATATTTTTTTAGATCTATCGATTGCGAAAATGTACTTTTCAATTATGTTCGAATATGTATGTTGATTACTTTTTAGTCTAGTAAAAACAAATTAAGTTTTCTGAAACCTACCCTAGGTTTTTTAGACAAACGACAAGTACTTAGATTTCAAGTTCTAAATTAGAGAAAACGCAAACTACTAATATTGGTTATTTAAAATAATATGTTTTGACTAAGAAAATAGGTGATGGGAACAAAGTTTAGTATGGTGGAAACAAATAAGTGTTTTTTTATTCAAAACATTGTGTAGAAATAAATATTTGTTGTCGTGCCGGATTGAAGGACCTGGACGTGCATGTAATTTGTACATTAATTATTGTCTTTTTTGGTAATTCCACACCGTGTACAGGGTCATTTTGAGAATGTTGTCATTATTCTTGTCATTTTAATGTTAATGATGTATTCCCTAACTTGCTCATCTTTTATGGATTCAATTTTTAAATTTCTTAATAAATGGTTCACATATTTTAATAGAAGATCAAGGGCCACCATCCAGTAATCAAATCTCACCTTACATGCTGACAAGGTTACAAATTCTAATCTCACCAAAAAAAAAAAATTCATAGATCTTTTAGATTTTATTTAAAAGTGACGAAATCTTGGAGATTTTGTTGACCACAAAAGTTAAATAACACATTTAACAAGTTCAACACCATCTAGAGTCATATCCTATAAATAAGTCAATCGCATCAAACATTGAAGAGAACTGAGTTAACAGAACAGAAAGCCAAAGAATAAGAAATTGGGTTTTTAGTGGTTTAAGAAAATATGGAAGGTAAAATCGTTATGAATGTGATGAATGTAGCTGTTTTTTTCATGGCAATATTTGTTATATTGGGGATGTTTAATCGACAAGTTTCAGCACTTGATCTAGGCTGTGTTAAAAATTGCGTTGACTCATGTGCTAAGCCATATCTAGGTATTGTACATCTTCCCCACATATATACTGTTCATGTTTAAATATACACATATATATATATATATATATATATATATATATATTACATTTAAGAAATAAATTTGTACAAAATCTATTCATACAAGAAAACCTTTTATATATGACAATGACACTAACATTTTTCGTTAAAATTTGGTGATTTGCAGGGGTGAGGGCCTGTCTCACTGCATGTCTTAAACAATGCGGCTAACAATGTATAATCTTTTGTATACTTTAAGAATAAAGGTTGCTGTAAATGGGTAATTAGATCACTTAATTTCTCTTTAAATGAGTTTTGTGATCTTAAATAAAGTATCTCCCTTAAGAAATGTCTCAAGATTCTTGTCCATTTTTTTACTTTACCCGTTTTCATAATTTTTTATAATTACTGAATGTGTGCATCACAAATTTAAATCTCATAACAATGCATCTTGATGGCAAACAAAAATCCCATGAAAAAGTAAATGAGATTAAAGACCTCCACGTTTAATTTAAATTGGGGTCGAGTTGTATATTGAAACAAGCTCGGAAATTAATAAAGCGAGCTCATTCTAATAGAGTTCTGTTGATACGTTCGGCAACACCATTCTGTTGTGGTGTCTTTCTAACCGTATGGAGTCGCACTATCCTTTGGTCTTCACAGAACCTATTAAACTCGTTTTCCGCAACATTCTATACCATTGTCGGTCCTCAAGCATTTGATTGATTTTTCAGTTTGCTTCTCAATCAAGGTCTTCCACTGCTTGAACTTGACGCATGCTTCATCTTTGCGTTTCAGTATGTATTGTCTGGGCCAAAATACATCACCAGGAGCTCCCCCAGAAATCCACGATTAATGGGTTTACACGGTGACCAAGCCCATTAATTAATGGATAATGGGTCTGACCCATTTATCTTCGAGCACCTCAGCGGCAAAAATACGAAATTACATCCAGCTCGGGATAAAGAGGTCCACCCTCACCTCCTCAACAGACCAAAAAAACAGAATCACATCCAGCTCTAGATAAAGAGGTTCGCCCTCACCTCCTCGTCAGGCCTCCCTTTGCATAGCCGTTGGGGGGACGTTACATCCATTCAAGATGACAATATCCCGAATACACCCGTTAAGGGGTTACAACATCCGTATTAATGGAGTCGGCTCCATGCGTTACCACATTGAAGACAGCTCACCGCCAGGTGACAGTCGATCGCCAACACTATAAATTGACCAAGAAGAAGATGATACAGGACATCTGATTCTGGGCGAATACATCGACTACTGGCTTAATATCAAGCATCACAACATCAATCCACCACTCCCTCTTTCATACAGAGGGATTAACTAGTTGTCCACCACACTTCTACTACTATCGTCGTCTTATTATCTCTCTGTGGTCGATTGATCCAACATCCATTGAATAACCTACGACCACTCATCAAAGGAGGTTGACCTATATTCAAAGGAGGGCGACCTATCTTTCTCTCTCCTGAAGACTACTCATCAAGGGAGGACAACCTATCTTTATCTCTCCTGATGACCACTCATCAAGGGAGGATGACCTGTCTTTCTTTCTCCCGACGATCAAAGTAACCAAGCTACTTTATCTCTCCTGGAGCTCAGGCCTTCCTTACTTCACCCACGTGATTATTTAGGAGGTCAGACCCTTGAAACTTTCTACTTTATTTATGGTTCATACCCTCGACCAAGGCAAACCTCACCTGTGCTGCCTCAGTCAAGGACATACCTCATAGGCTGTCATATTTTCTCTCTTCAAACAAGTCAGTCCATCCGTAGAGATCGAGCTCCGGCCACTATACGACCCGTCCCTAAATTCTGACCGTCAACCAACAAACGTAACTTTTTAAGGATATGACTCGCGTACCCATTACTTCTCTTACAAGTTTACTGACTTGACCGTCGGAGCCCCCTTAGGCCGGCACCATCCCAGTGTGCAAGGGATCTTATGGTCGCGTATGTTTTGTCTCTTGTGTCACAGGTTAAAGCCCAAAGACGTCATCGATGCCCGCAAAAATATTAACCAGTGTATTTACAACCATTATCATCCAAAGTTCCCAAAAAGATTAGATTCCTCTTCAAATCTGGAACATGTCTTGTGTTTATTATGGTCCTCACAACACCATCATGCATCTTGATCTGAATTGTACCGATTCCAACCTCCTTACAGGGAACGTCGTTTCCCATTAACACCTTACCGTCATTAATGACCTTGTAAATGGAAAACCAATCCCTATGAGGACATACATGGAACGTATAACCAGTATCCAAAATCCACCTATGTTCCTAAACAGAGACATGATAGCTAGAAATATAGCTTCATCACATTCTTCAATGATTCTAAGACAGTACCATCGTCGTTTTCTTCTTGGATGACTGTTGCCTTTTCTGGTTTCTTTCTAAGCTCGAGATAATTCTTCTTGAAGTGTCCCTCCTTCTTACAATTAAAGCATCTGTACTTCCTAGATTTTG
>BEHA01000153.1:541469-560212 GCA_002897215.1 Eschscholzia californica subsp. californica
GGACAAATCTGAACCATTGGGAGGAGGGAGAAAGATACCATCCTCCCTTATTATATAGACATTTAGTATACTACTTGTATCCAAACATCGGATAATATATATCTTCCAGCTCATAATCATCTAATACGATTAAACTCGTTTTAACCAAATATATATATTTCAACTATTGACAATCAACTAATAAGCATCGATCATTAAAGATACAAATCTAAACATGATTGATCAAATCGGAAGAATAAATAATGAAAAATATATCTTGAAAAGAATAATAGGAGTTTTATATTGATATATTAAAACACATTCAAGATAATCATTAAAATGGATAAACAAGTATTCACTAATGTTCAAGGTTTCATCTCCACTCTAGGTGGGGAACTTAGCAACACAATACAACAATCAAAGTATTTGAATCAATGAGAAAGAAGAAGATGTCACCTAGATGATGCTTCGATGTTGATCTTCCTCCGCCTCCAAAGATGATCGCTCATAGCCTCTTGATTAATTTCCAACTCCGCTTCCTCCTTTTCTTGCTCATCATTGTTGCCTCCCAATGTATTCCTTTAAGTCCTGACTTAATCCCCCAAAAATCCGTGTTTTCAAACTCAAGAAATACCCTAACTTGTGTATTGTCCCTTCATGTCTCCATGTTGCTCCAAGTTCTCTTAACATATGTGGTCTAATAACCATGTAATCGGAAATTTTAGTGGTCAATATATAGACAATCAAATATCTCTTGTGGACAATAATTTTTGGGCACGGTGCACGTCAATTATTGTTAACTTTATTGACTTAGATTTAATAGGGGATACAACTATAAGGCCTAAAATATTAAAACAATAATTAAACTGCGGATCATAAACAAATACAATAGATTTAAAATAGAAAACCTAATTGGCATTCTTCTTCTTCTTTAAAAGATAAAGTGTGAGAAGAGCATTTTTTAAGATGACAACTTCAAACAAATCAAGGGCATCCATAGTTGACAAACCTTCACAGAGAGAGAGAGAGAGAGAGAGAGAGAGAAAAATAATTTTACATTTAAATCCAAAATTTCAATATGCTTGGTTTTTTCTTCATCAACATAATTGTGTTTTTGTTGAGTAACTCCAAATATCTTGGATTTTTAGGAAATATTTAAGATAAATTTCTAAAGTTTTGGAATTTTTGAAACCAAACAAATTTGTTGCCCCTGTTTGTGTTTTGTGGGCAACTCCCAAAATCTTAGTCTCATTTCGTGGTAACTTTGCCTCTGACATACCAATTTTTTGCGAGACAGGCCAAATTTTTGGAATTTTCCCACGAAACATTAGCAAGGCGACAAATTGGTAAGACATTGGAGGTTGATCTTTGTCCACAAATCTAGTGGTGAGTTCCCTAGTTCTTAAAGCATTTGGAAATCTCTACTCGTTCGATTATAAACGTAATAAACACCCTTATTGCGTATACTAGCACAACAAAGTAATCCATCACAAAAGCCCTAGTTTTAACCCTATCCTCTAAATAATCCCGAGAACGTTCAAAAACACCATTCAGTCTATCCTTACAGACATAACTTGATTTAACATATAGTGATTTCTTAACTTCCATTGATACCATAGGATTATTTGATGATATTTCGTAATGGAGATGAATAAAATACTTATTAGAATGCAATTCATACTACAGTTTACATACAGACTTACATCTTAAAAGGGATCTAATTGGTAAACCTAACTGGGAAGATCAATTTTCTAGGGTCACCATATCTGTGGTTAATGGTCGGCACACTATTTAATTCAAATAACTTATTTCTCTCCACCTCCCAACAACAGGTCACGTGGTCAACACTTGGTTGCCCAAGTGGTTGAAAGTGTTGAATATACTCCAAAACCCTGGATGTCCTTAGTTCGATTCCCAGAGGAGGTGAAACCCATAGCTTATTGAACTTGGATTATTAAAGGTCTGAATAATGTTATATATTTGTCGGGCTTTACGCTTCTTTCATGTTGTTAGACTTTATGCCTCTTTCATTATTGGTTTAACATGGCGGTTATCATGCTTATCACATCTTCGTAACGACTAACTTAGATCGTAGTCGATTTCTCAAAAAAAAAATAGTAGGTCAGGTGGGCAGTAGGATGCCTAAGTGTTAGTTTCCAAAACCAATCCAAGGAGTCCCACTCTTTCAAGATTAACCCATTCACCTTGTTTTCTTGTTGGAAATAACCCCTTGAGCATAACCTTCTCGCATAACAGCCCATCTTTCATGCCACTTTCAAGCAACCCTTCCAAAATATCTTCATGAAGCACCTATTATTGTATTTATTGAACATTTTTTACAACTCTGCAAGATTATGTTAAATCGATTAGTTTAATTGAAATTAAGAACTAACAAATGTAAATTAGTGACATATAATAAAGTACGACCGTACTCATCATCTATGCACCAAATGGAGATTATCAACCGCACCACAACAGTGGGTATTGATAAACTTGCCAATCTTACATAAAGAAGATTCACTAATTGTAGTTGCACGGAGATACCACTTGCAACGCATGATAAAACGAAGCGACGTTTATCAAACTTGTTTACCTTAAGTTCATATTTGTTATTGATAGCCTAGACACTCAACTTCCTCTTTTAATCTTTCTTACTTTGAAATACATCAAAAGACTCTGGACAATCACCATCAGTGTCACACCTAATGCTTGTTTCGTCAACACCACACATTTCGCCTAACTCTGCACAAACAATAAATGTATGGCGATTCGTCTTCTTTCGAAACACGGCTATCTTCGCAAGCATCTCCATCATCTAACACACACATCTCATCCACTTCCCGACCTTTATAACGACCTCGACCCCGAGTACTTACATCAACTATTTCCACTTCATCTGATGATGGACATCTCCTAGACCAACCACTACTTCATCCAAATACTCCCAAGTTTCTGAACTATTTAATCAACTACATAATCATCATCAATTACCACAATTTCCTTGCCCATACCTTCTTTATGTCGAATAACATTAGCCTCCGATGAAATCTTTCTTCAGTTTGTGTCTAGGATAACAATTCATATTACTTTTGGTTCTCACCCTACTTGTTTCATCTTTACTTTTGGTATTCTGTGAGGTTCTCGGACGGATATCCAAATCAACAGTGAAATCTTCCCTGGAGGAACCTCCTGTAGGTTCACGAGTATCTAATGTGTTCTTTCTCTGTCATATACACTTTTAGGTACAAAACTATCAGAAACTGCACTACTAGCCTTTCCTAGAAATCTTTTTCAATTGTGACATAAAGCGGAAGACACCTTGGAATATGGGTCTTTGCAACTGACTGTTAGAATTTGAAGTCATTATCAACAACTATTTCCATCAGTGGTCCAAATTCATAAATACCTGGAACTATGAAACTTAAATTAATCGAACCACACTCCAACTCTACACTTATTACTTGATTAAAAACTTCACGAAGATCGGTATGTGCCGTCCTGTCCGATAAAACAATTCCAGCTTGTTTGTCACCTACATATTCTTTCTTCTTAACACCATTTGTCCATTCTCCCTCATGGAATAACCAATATTCAGTTGAACCCGTCAAAACGAACAGAACTCCTTTAAATTATCAACACAATGTTTATATACAAAACTCATATATAAAATGATTACAGAATTTACAAATTACACGAGCTTAAATGAGTTCATATCGGTGGCCTCGAGTCGAATTACTTGGAAAATCCTCGACATGGAGCCACTGAACTCGACTCTAAAAGCTTAGGCAACCTACTGGAATCTGATTTGGTGGCTCAATGTTGAACTTCATTTAATGTAATTGACACATAGCCACTATTTTCAACTCTAAAAGTTTTTCCATGGTACTGGACTTCAGTTAGATGGGTACACGTCCGTTTCCTTCACATAGGTTCAACCTGGTTTCACCGATTTGTTTATGAACCCAATATTTTCAATTAAGATCACTAAAATCCAAGGCAATTTCAACGTATATAGTGTGTATATTTCAAGACTAAGCACACAATAGAAAACATTGGTGGAAATAATTCTTACAAAACCCTAGATTTTGTTATAGTAAAAAATCTTAGATTTTGGTCAAAATCAAACCCTAGGTTTGAATCGATTCGTACAACACACAAATGAAACTTAAACATACAAATCGTTAAAAGGTTTAGTGCAACTAGTTGGGTAGCTTGAGAGAAAAATAAAGCCAACTCGAGTGACTTGTACTAGATTGAGAGAGATATATCAAGGCTTTCTATAATGTTCATAAAAGATGAAAGCAAGATTGAGTGTGAAATTGAAAGAATAGGAAGAGAAGATTAGGGGTCCTTCCGGTTTTGGGTGAAAATAGTAGAGATCTAGATTTCATTATAGCAAGTCCAACGGTGACCGCTCCCGGGCCCTTAACTTCACTTTTTCATTCAAATTTAAGGGCCCGGGCTCAGACCCTCAAAATCAACTCCAACGGTGAGCGGTCCCGGGCCCTTAAATTTGAAGTTTTAATTTCTCAATTTACTTAAATAATTCGATTAAACAATAGCGATTACAAACTTAACATTTGATTAGAAATTTAAATCTACGACAATACGACTAAACAACAATAAAAAAAAGTTGAATAAAGGGTAGAGTTAGAGCGGTAAAGATATGAGAATTGAGAAATATGCTCTTTGTTATCATCTCAACCCTTAATTGATTTCCATTGTGAATCTTACCCATCCAACATTGACAATTAATTAAATCTCTAACTACCTTTTATTAGGGTGTGAGGACAAATCTGAACCATTGGGAGGAGGGAGAAAGATACCATCCTCCCTTATTATATAGACATTTAGTATACTACTTGTATCCAAACATCGGATAATATATATCTTCCAGCTCATAATCATCTAATACGATCAAACTCGTTTTAACCAAATATAGATATTTCAAATATTGACAATCAACTAATAAGCATCGATCATTAGAGATACAAATCTAAACATGATTGATCAAATCGGAAGAATAAATAATGAAAAATATATCTTGAAAAGAATAATAGGAGTTTAATATTGATATATTAAAATACATTCAAGATAATCATTAAAATGGATAAACAAGTATTCACTAATGTTCAAGGTTTCATCTTCACTCTAGGTGGGGAACTTAGCAACACAATACAACAATCAAAGTATTTGAATCAATGAGAAAGAAGAAGATGTCACCTAGATGATGCTTCGATGTTGATCTTCCTCCGCCTCCAAAGATGATCGCTCACAGCCTCTTGATTAATTTCCTACTCTGCTTCCTCCTTTGCTTGCTCATCATTGTTGCCTCCCAATGTATTCCTTTAAGTCCTGACTTAATCCCCCAAAAATCTGTGTTTTCAAACTCAAGAAATACCCTAACTTGTGTATTGTCCCTTCATGTCTCCATGTTGCTCCAGGTTCTCTTAACATATGTGGTCTAATAACCATGTAATCGGAAATTTTAGTGGTCAATATATAGACCATCAAATATCTCTTGTGGACAATAATTTTTGGGCACGGTGCACGTCAATTATTGTTAATTTTATTGACTTAGATTTAATAGGGGATACAACTATAAGGCCTAAAATATTAAAACAATAATTAAACTGCGGATCATAAACAAATACAATAGATTTAAAATAGAAAACCTAATTGGCATTCTTCTTCTTCTTTAAAAGATAAAGTGTGAGAAGAGCATTTTTTAAGATGACAACTTCAAACAAATCAAGGGCATCCATAGTTGACAAACCTTCACAGAGAGAGAGAGAGAGAAAGAGAAATAATTTTACATTTATGCAAGGTTTTTTCTTCATCAACATAATTGTGTTTTTGTTGAGTAACTCCAAATATCTTGGATTTTTGGGAAATATTTGAGATAAATTTCTAAAGTTTTGGAATTTTTGAAACCAAACAAATTTGTTGCCCCTGTTTGTGTTTTGTGGGCAACTCCCAAAATCTTAGTCTCATTTCGTGTTAATTTTGCCTCTGACATACCAATTTTTTGCGAGACAGGCCAAATTTTTGGAATTTTCCCACGAAACATTAGCAAGGCGACAAATTGTTAAGACATTGGAGGTTGATCTTTGTCCACAAATCTAGTGGTGAGTTCCCTAGTTCTTAAAGCATTTGGAATTCTCTACTCGTTCGATTATAAACGTAATAAACATCCTTATTGCGTATACTAGCACAACAAAGTAATCCATCACAAAAAGCCCTAGTTTTAACCCTATCCTCTAAATAATCCCGAGAACGTTCAAAAACACCATTCAATCTATCCTTACAGACATAACTTGATTTAACATATAGTGATTTCTTAACTTCCATTGATACCATAGGATTATTTGATGATATTTCGTAATGGATATGAATAAAATACTTATTAGAATGCAATTCATACTACAGTTTACATACAGACTTACATCTTAAAAGGGATCTAATTGGTAAACCTAACTGGGAAGATCAATTTTCTAGGGTCACCATATCTGGGGTTAATGGTCGGCACACTATTTAATTCAAATAACTTATTTCTCTCCACCTCCCAACAGCAGGTTACGTGGTCAACACTTGGTTGACCAAGTGGTTGAAAGTGTTGACATATACTCCAAAATCCTGGATGTCCCTAGTTCGATTCCCAGAGGAGGTGAAACCCATAGCTTATTGAACTTGGATTATTAAAGGTCTGAATAATGTTATATATTTGTCGGGCTTTACTCTTCTTTCATGTTGTTAGACTTTATGCCTCTTTCATTATTGGTTTAACATGGCGGTTATCGTGCTTATCACATCTTCGTAACGACTAACGCAGATCGTAGTCGATTTCTCAAAAAAAAAATAGTAGGTCAGGTGGGCAGTAGGATGCCTAAGTGTTAGTTTCCAAAACCAATCCAAGGAGTCCCACTCTTTCAAGATTAACCCATTCACCTTGTTTTCTTGTTGGAATAACCCCTTGAGCATAAGCTTCTCGCATAACAGCCCATTTTTCATGCCACTTTCAAACAACCCTTTTAAAATATCTTCATGAAGCACCTATTATTGTATTTATTAAACATTTTTGACCACTCTGCAAGATTATGTTAAATCGATTAGTTTAATTGAAATTAAGAACTAACAAATGTAAATTAGTGGCATATAATAGAGTACGACCGTACTCATCATCTATGCACCAAATGGAGATTATCAACCGCACAACAACAGTGGGTATTGATAAACTTGCCAATCTTAAATCAAGAAGATTCACTAATTGTAGTTGCACGGAGATACCACTTGCAACGCATGATAAAACGAAGCGACGTTTATCAAACTTGTTTACCTTAAGTTCATATTTGTTATTGATAGCCCAGACACTCAACTTCCTCTTTAAATCTTTCTTACTTTGAAATACATCAAAAGACTCTGGACAATCACCATCAGTGTCACACCTAATGCTTGTTTCGTCAACACCACACATTTCGCCTAACTCTGCACAAACAATAAATGTATGGCGATTCGTCTTCTTTCGGAACACGGCTATCTTCGCAAGCATCTCCATCAGCTAACACACACATCTCATCCACTTCCCGACCTTTATAACGACCTCGACCCCGAGTACTTACATCAACTATTTCCACTTCATCTGATGATGGACATCTTCTAAACCAACCACTACTTCATCCAAATACTCCCAAGTTTCTGAACTATTTAATCAACTACATAATCATCATCAATTACCACAATTTCCTTGCCCATACCTTCTTTATGTCGAATAACATTAGCCTCGGATGAAATCTTTCTTTAGTTCGTGTCTAGGAAAAAATTTCATATTACTTTTGGTTCTCACCCTACTTGTTTCATCTTTACTTTTGGTATTCTGTGAGGTTCTCGGACGGATATCCAAATCAACAGTGAAATCTTCCCTGGAGGAACCTCCTGTAGGTTCACGAGTATCTCATGTGTTCTTTCTCTGTCATATACACTTTTAGGTATGATGGGCCTAGAAAGTTTCCTAAATAGGTCACCACCCGCAAGTATACGGGCGTCAAGTAATAGTTCCGGTAAGACCGGTTCGTTCCTCAGAGACTAAGTCAATCTATTCTAAAATCCTATAACTAATAAGGTTTTCTTTTGAAATTGATTTTTGTGATGAGACGATAAAAATAACAAACTTGATGGGCCTAGAAAGTTTCCTAAATAGGTCACCACCCGCAAGTATACGGGCGTCAAGTAATAGTTCCGGTAAGACCGGTTCGTTCCTCAGAGACTAAGTCAATCTATTCTAAAATCCTATAACTAATAAGGTTTTCTTTTTCTTTTCTTTCTTTTTTTTTTTTTTTCAATACACTTCTGGTCATAAAACTCAAAATACACAAAGTACTTTCTTAACACTTTCCTTGGGTATAATTCTCTCCACTTTGCTTCATGCCTTATTCTCAGGGTTCTAAATGATGGATGAAATCTATTTTCCTTTAGTCTACATTGCTTTCAAGTTTCTCAGACTATAAGAGAAGGGTTTACTTCCTGATGACATCCCTAGTGGTTGTAAAATTTGAACTCAAGAGATCAACTGAGCTCTAATGAATATTGCGAGGTTGAGTAGCTCTTCATTCTACTCGGAATTATCACAGAAGAGATCACTCAAAACAAAAGGAAAGGCTCAGAATCTCACATAGGTTAAGTCTCCACTAATGATCGATTAAGTTCTCTTAGAAAAGTCAACTCTTCACCTATCTAACACTCACATGGCTAGTGCACAACTTTAAGACTCGAAATTCATGAAAAAAAAAACTTTAGCAAAAGCATAGCATGACCAACTAGACTCTATGACCATTAACAAACAAAAACAACTAGACTCACCTTTTCATTCCAAAAATTTGAAAAATTTTGAACCCTTTTGAATTTTTGAAATAAGGACTAAAAATTCAATCCCCTATCCCCAAACTTAAACCAAACATTGTCCTCAATGTTCTGAAGACTATGCAAAAATAAAGGGTGAAGGGAAAGATATTACCAGATTCAGATGTCCCATGCATGGGTTGCCTCCCAGAAAGCGCTAAGTTTAACGTCTTCAGCCAGACGAGACAGGTGTTTCAACAAACCTTAAGAAATAGCTCCATAAACCAATAGGCGAAATATCTGAGGATCTACCCAAAACACGAAGTGATTAGTGAATGATAGTCTCACACTTTTATAAATATGCAGCAGTGCCGGTGAGACTACCGTGATCAGATAAGAATCCCCAAATTTAGACGACAAAAAGGTCGTTAAGTTTGGCCATGAACTAGAAAAAGTATAGTCCGGACAGAAAGGATCTATGTAAGGAGGAGAACCCAAGTGAGAGATTGCATAATATTCTAAACAGGCTCCGAAGGGACAAGATGTAAGATGATCACAGACATCCATACTTAGACTAGCGGTTTCCAAAACAGGTATGTTGGGTACTTCCAAAGGAATAACCCGACTTCCCGACTCAAACTCCCAAGAAATTGGTTCAGATAAACCTTCTGTAATCTCTTTTATCATAATGTAATCAGGGTCCTTGAAGAATTCTGGATCTTCACCTAAGTCAAACGAGTCATCACTTTCATTTAATAGATTGAGCACCCATGACTCATCATCTTCGTTTCTGGAAAGAGTTTCGCGGTTATCCATAAGATTATGGATAAAACAAGGTGTTGATACCGAAGATGACATGACCTCGACTTCTCGCTCCTCTAGAAGTGCCTCGAAAGTTTTGTCAGAACTAACAATTGACTCATACGATGGAAGTGGTGACTCTAAGGTGTGAAAACTAATCGACTCAGATACTAATAAGGAAGTAGACTCTGATATGTTTTCTATCTCATTAATACTAGCTTCCTCATCTAAGCATAAAAGTGCCAATAGAGTTTCTAAAGGATCTCTCGATTGAGTTGTTGGTAATGCATCTTGAACTAATAACTCCACCAAGTTAACCCACTGAACTCATCTATGTCATCAGGGTGAAGTCCCGCATTAAAAATATTCATCTCCACCGTCATATTTCCAAATGACAATCTTAAAAGACCACTTCTACAGTATATGACAGCATTTGCTGTAGCTAAAAATGGTCTACCCAAAATGACAGGGATTTGACTTTGGGTATCATGAACTGGTTCAGTATCTAGGATGATGAAATCTATAGGAAAGATAAACTCACCAACTTTTATCAGAACATCCTCTACTATGCCACGTGGTCGTCTGACAGATCGATCTGCCAGCTGAAGAACTACAGAAGTAGGTTTTATTTCTCTTAAACCTAATTGTAAGTACATAGAGTAAGGAAGAAGGTTAACACTGGCACCTAGATTTAACAAAGCTCGCTCGATCTTATGGTCCCTATAGTGCAAGGTAATGTAGGACTTCCTGGATCTTTGTACTTAGGTGGAAGGTTTTGCTGGATGATATAACTCACTTGTTGAGTTAAGAAGACCTTCTTATGCACATTCATCTTACATAGAGTAAGGAAGAAGGTTAACACTGGCACCTAGATTTAACAAAGCTCGCTCGATCTTATAGTCCCTATAGTGCAAGGTAATGTAGGACTTCCTGGATCTTTGTACTTAGGTGGAAGGTTTTGCTGGATGATATAACTCACTTGTTGAGTTAAGAAGACCTTCTTATGCACATTCATCTTACGTTTTCTAGTTCATAGGTCTTTAAGGAACTTAGCGTAAGCTGGGATCTGTTTAATTGCATCTAGTAAAGGAATATTAATGTTGACTTGTTTACATATTTCCATTATCTCCTCGAACTGAGACTTCTTCTTTGGCTCTACGAGACGCTGAGGATACGGGGCTTTAGGAATGTAAGGCTCAGGCATTACAGGTGGTTCCTCAGACTCATGAGCCTTCTCGGGCTCTTCACTAGAGACTCTGGTTGGCATAGAAGATGGTTCATGATCTCTTTCACTATCTTCAGGAACTCCTACCTTATTATCAACTACCCTACCACTTCTAAGGGTGGTTACTGCATTGGCTTGACCCATTGGTTGTTTATCTAGTGTACCTTTTGGGTTTTGCTCCGTTTGACTAGGAAACTCACCTTTTTCTCTCTGGCTAATGGCTTCTAGCTTGGTTTCTAAACGAATTATAGACTGGGTGGTCATTTGCATAAATTTATTCATGGTTTCCTCTACGAAGTCCTTGTTTTGAGAAGGATATTGTGTACTAGGTTGAGCAGAAGGATTCCACGGAGCATTAAACCCAGGGGGGTTCATTGAACTACTAGGCTGACCCTGATTTTGACTCTTGGACCAGGAGAAGTTGGGATGACTTCTCCAACCTGGATTATACGTGTTAGAATAAGGGTCACACTTCTGATCATTGTCTTGCCTAGAGTTTTGGTAAAGAACATAAGCTTGTTCTTTTTCAGCAGAACCAAGAAATAGGGTACATTTGTTCCCTGTATGAGAAGGGTCTCCACAGACGGAGCATGGATAAGAGGTGGATTCATTTCCAACACTCATGACCTGAGTGGGATCCTCCCTGAATGCTTTAGGCTGACCAAGTTCTAGGGCTTCTATTCTTCTAGCCATGGCGGCGAGTTTAAGTTCTGATTCATCAATTCTATAGATGCCACTTTTACTTGGAGTAGGATTTGCCCTACTAGGAGGTCCTCTAAAAGTTTCCCATTGGTGGGATTTCTCAGCCAATTCTTCTAGAAATCTCATGCAATCATCAGCACTCTTACCGATACACCCGTCATTACAGAATGACTCTACCATGGATGTAGTTGAATAATTTAGTCCATCATAAAGAATCTGGACTAGTCTCATTTTTTCAAAACCATGATGTGGACACTGTAATTCAAGTTCTTTGAACCTCTCAAGATAGTTATAGAGAGACTCTCCTTCTTGTTGCACAAAACTGTTAAGATTTTGCCTTAAAGTGATAGTTTTGTGTTTAGGGAAGAATTTCAGAAGGAACAAATTGCTTAATTCTTCCCAATTAGTAATGGAATGAGGTTGTAAGGCATACAACCAAGATTTTGCTTTCTCTTTTAAAGAGAAAGGGAACAACCTAAGTCTCAAAATTTCATCAGGCATGTTAGGGAGATTCATAGTCCCACAGATTTCTTCAAAATCCCTAACATGGTGGTAGGGGTTCTCGTTCTCAACCCCACGGAAGGTAGGGAGCATTTGGATGATGCTCGGCTTTAACTCGAAGTGAGTCGTGGAGTTGGGTAACCGTATGCTAGATGGTTGACAAGTTCTAGTAGGATTCATATAATCCCTGAGTGTCATAGGCTGATTTCCACCCATGGCTTGGTTCAGATTTTCACCCATGGTGTCACTCAAAGAGAGATTGGCTAGAAGATTACTTAGATGAGTTTCTCTACTAATGAAACGACCTCTCTTATCAAGATATCTATCGGGCATAAACTAGAGCCCAATGACCAAGGATATCTCAACAAAGCTTTTTTTTTTAAATCGAAAACCGAGGAATCACTACGAAGACCCTAGAGGAAAGCAAACACAATCAGTCTGACTCCACCAAGCAACCTAAACAAAATCTAGACGAAAGACAAGTTGGTCAGATTTACCTTAAAAATCTAGACAACTCCTATTTCGTAACAAAGCTTGAACTATAATGTTCATGAGGGTTACTCCGTCCAAGTACTACGATCAAACAACTCTTGGAGACGACCAACGATAAACGTTGTGATAGCCGTCCAACCTAGTAACGTTTCCTCTTCTCGAGGCGACCTTATAAAGAGTTGAGTGAACTTTCCCTTTAGGAATGCCCAAATAAAAATCGAGTCCCCGAATTGTTTCAAAGATCCTATGAGCTCGAAAACCTTAGGGGCTAATGTCTAAATCAGATTTTTGTTTTTAGGTGAGGTTTAGGATCGTGAATGTTGTTACCTATTTGGGCAAGAGAACAGTGATGAAATCCGTCTCCTATCTTTCAATTGGGTTATTGCCCTTACTAAAATGCTTATACTAAACAATTCGATCAAAGCAATTAGGCACACAAAACAAGCAACTTACCCACTGACAGGGGCTTCGTGGGTGATTAGAAAAATTACCTCTCGTTCAAGACGGGCGATGACCCTTGCAGACGACCCGGGCCACTCTCCCGTGAGTGTTCGAACCCGAGGCTTCGTTTTGGTTTTCGGTTACAATTTATAAAGCCCTCCAATTTAGGGTCAAAACTTTAAAACCAAAATAAAACTAGAAAGTCTAAAAGTCTCTCTCTCACCAAAAATAAAAAATACTAAAAAATAAAACTGTAAATTCTTCTTCTTGAGCTCCTCTCCTTGTTGCTCCTTTTCTTTTGCTCCTTAGTGTTCTTCTACACACCAAAAATGGAAAAGCAAGTCAAAGTGTCCAAAAATAAAAACTTACCAAAAATAAAACTTTCCAAATATAGAAATAAGATAAGAAAAATTCAAACTTAGTCCCCGGCAGCGGCGCCAAAAACTTGATGGGCCTAGAAAGTTTCCTAAATAGGTCACCACCCGCAAGTATACGGGCGTCAAGTAATAGTTCCGGTAAGACCGGTTCGTTTCTCAGAGACTAAGTCAATCTATTCTAAAATCCTATAACTACTAAGGTTTTCTTTTGAAATTGATTTTTGTGATGAGACGATAAAAATAACAAACTTGATTAAAACAACAGAAATATAATTAATGGAGAAACTTATGAGGAAAAAACCTAGGGTTTCAGAATCCACCTTATCATGTATGTAAAATGACCTAATTCTTCACAACTTAAATCTTTTTATAACTCAAGAGAAGGTAACTATTCGTACCAAACCTCGGATAATAATAATCTTTCAAAGCGACATACACATCTAATATTTTAATTTCGAGACAAAAATTTAAGAGATGCTCCAACTATTGCTTATCAAACCCTAAGTATGATACATTAAAGACACTAAGTCTAAACATGTAACATCAAAATGTAAGCATAATCAATGAAGGAGTTACTATGAAACAAGTGCAAAGAAATTAAATTTGTCTATCAAAGCACATCAAAGATTTTTATCGTGAGAAAAATGTCATTTCCTCATACAAAACTAAGGCTTCATCCTAAACCTAGATTAGATGATTAGCTACTCATGATTAAAGAGATCATAATCATGGTGGGATAAATGAGAAATAATAACATTAAAGAAAGAAAAAGAATCAGAGAAGAAAACACCTTTTTTCTCGCAAATTTCCCTCTGTGCAGCCAAACAGACCCTTAGGGAAAATAATTTTCTCGTCTTCCCGGAAACGATTTCCTGGTGAGAAAATTATTTTCCTTCTCTGGTTTTTCTCTCTCTACTGTTTTCTCTTTCTTTCTCTCTCTAAACTTTCTCTTTATCTCTATAATAAACACAGGAGCTTTTTCTCTCTCTCTCTCTAATAGTAACAATGGAGAAAGAAGAAGAAAAGAGATTTTAATGGTGTTTTATAATTAATTCAAAATCTCTCTCTCTCTACAATATCTCTCTCTCTCTCTCTCTTAACTCTTTTAATCTATCCTTCTATTTCTCACAAAGAGAAGAATTAGAAGAAGAAGAAAAAACAGAAAAAGAAAATCTTTCCCTCTCTCTCTAGCTCTCGGGTTTGATCCTTTATTTTTTTCTCTAGAACCCGAGCTGCTCTTCTTCTCTCTCTCTTTCTTAGCCGAGAGTTGTCCCAAACCGAGATAATCCACGGTGGCTCTGTTTTTCTTTTATCAAGTTCAGCCGACCCCCAAAATCCTTCTCCAATCTCAATCTTTTCAAAAATAACCAAAAAGGATCAAGAAGGAAAATATCCCCAACCAATTCTTTCTTTCCATCTTCTCTCTGATTTGAAGAAATTTCTTACTCTCTTTAGCAATCGGATTCTATCTCTCTTTACTGTCATTCTTCAACCGAGAGATCTTTCTCTCACTAAAGCTCTCGGTTCTTCAAAATATCCAGCCGAGACTTCAATTCTTTCCTTCTCTTCTAAAATTCTTTCCTGCTTTCTATCTCTACTCAAATCTTCTTTCCTTCTCTTCTCTAATTTATCTTCATAATCTTCTTCGATTTCTCTCTTCTCTCTCCACTGTAATCTCAAAACTTTCCTTTCCCTTAAAGAATCAGAGAAGATAAGAAAAGGACTTCCCAAGAATATGGGTTACTCACGTGAAGATCAATGGAGGATGATAACATGCATTTCGGGCCACCAAAGAAATAGTAAGACGACCGTTCGATCCTATGTTGTGATTTTTGACCATCAGATCCTAACGTGGGGCACCAAATTTCAGATGTGCAAAAGTACTGGATCTTCCTTCCCGAATGGAACCCGCTCGTCCCACTGGTGTACCGATAATTTCACTCTGGCCGCCACGTGTCATTAAAGTTGACTTGGTTAACCGATTTTGAACCAAACTTTGACTAACTGTAGTTTTGTCATCCGTGCTCCGATTCGACTTTCGTTTTCGCCACTGGATTCGTCTCGGTCTCTACTTTCATCTGAGAATCAAAATTTCCAAAATCAACAAATGACCAAACTGCCCCTCATATATGTCTTTCTCCCGGTCTTAACTATTTTTTCACCGAACTCCGTAAAAGACACCTGAGAAAGAAAATCAAACAAATCATCAGAGTAACCGCTCAAACTGGACTAACTAACCCGAGTTAAGAGATTCAGATGATACATTTTCATGTCTCATCAAGGTACAAAACTATCAGAAACTGCACTACTAGCCTTTACTAGAAATCTTTTTCAATTGTGACATAGAGCGGAAGACACCTTGGAATATGGGTCTTTGCAACTGACGGTTAGAATTTGAAGTCATTATCAACAACTATTTCCATCAGTGGTCCAAATTCATAAATACCTGGAACTATGAAACTTAAATTAGTCGAACAACACTCCTACTCTACACTTATTACTTGATTAAAAACTTCACGAAGATCGGTATGTGCCGTCCTGTCCGATAAAACAATTCCAGCTTGTTTGTCACCTACATATTCTTTCTTCTTAACACCATTTTTCCATTCTCCCTCATGGAATAACCAATATTCAGTTAAACCCGTCAAAACGAACAGAACTCCTTTAAATTATCAACACAATGTTTATATACAAAACTCATATATAAAATGATTACAGAATTTACAAATTACTCGAGCTTAAATGAGTTCATATCGGTGGCCTCGAGTCGAATTACTTGGAAAATCCTCGACATGGAGCCACTGAACTCGACTCTAGAAGCTTAGGCAACCTACTGGAGTCTGATTTGGTGGCTCAATGTTGAACTTCATTTAATGTAATTGACACATAGCCACTATTTTCAACTCTAAAAGTTTTTCCATGGTACTGGACTTCAGTTGGATGGGTACACATCTGTTTCCTTCACATAGGTTCAACCTGGTTTCACCGATTTTGTTATGAACCCAATATGTTCAATTAAGATCACTAAATCCAAGGCAATTTCAACGTATATAGTGTGTATATTTCAAGACTAAGCACACAATAGAAAACATTGGTGGAAAGAATTCTTACAAAACCTTAGATTTTGTTATAGTAAAAAATCTTAGATTTTGGTCAAAATCAAACCCTAGGTTTGAATCGATTCGTACAACACACAAATGAAACTTAAACATACAAATCGTTAAAAGGTTTAGTGCAACTAATTGGGTAGCTTGAGAGAAAAATAGAGCCAACTCGAGTGACTTGTACTAGATTGAGAGAGATATATCAAGGCTTTCGATAATGTTCATAAAAGATGAAAGCAAGATTGAGTGTGAAATTGAAAGAATAGGAAGAGAAGATTAGGGGTCCTTCCGGTTTTGGGTGAAAATAGTAGAGATCTAGATTTCCTTATAACAAGTCCAACGGTGACCGCTCCCGGGCCCTTAACTTCACTTTTTCATTCAAATTTAAGGGCCCGGGCTCAGACCCTCAAAATCAACTCCAACGGTGAGCGGTCCCGGACCCTTAAATTTGAAGTTTTAATTTCTCAATTTACTTAAATAATTCGATTAAACGATATCGATTACAAACTTAACATTTGATTAGAAATTTAAATCTACGACAATACGACTAAACAACAATAAAAAAAAAGTTAGAAATAGCTAGAAGGGGTTTCTTCGTTCGTGTGGATTACTGCCAAACCAAGCTTCACGCGCCTCAATAAGCAACCGTGCACCATGTTCGTCAAGAGAATTAACATCAATCCTCATTAAGTCTATTCCATATTGTCGGTCCTTTGCTTTTTTATCAGTTTCAAGGAACCCTTTTTGAATTTCTAAAGCTTCTTTCATTGAAATCGATCTTTCTTTCCCTTCATCCATTCTATTTTGCCAATATTTCGGCGGAGCATCACCGGCTACTACTTTGTCTTTAGCGGTAGAATTTGTCGAATTTTCTCTGACTCTTGCATTTGCTTTGGCTTGTTTACGACCCATTGGTCTTTCCTCCGATGGATTGGTATTAGAATCTCTTTTCCCGAATGTTGACTCTCCTGGCATGTCTGCCATCCACTTGTTATGCGACATTTAAACTTTGTAAACATGTTGGAATTTAAACATTTTTCCTTTGTGATTGTTTTTATAAATATCAAGTGCTATTTGAATCTGAAAAGGATAAAAATTGATTTAAAAGGATATTATGAAATCAAAAGCTAAAAATATATAGATTACAAGTAAGAAAACTTACCTGGTCATAGTCGTTCTCCCCGCTTTTGGAACTTTATTTACTATCCTCAAAGTAGAGATGAAACTTTGACACTCGGTATTTATGTCACTGAAACGAGATTTACAACCCTTTTTCGTGCGTTGAGAGTTTGTAATTTCATTAAATTCATCGGTTACTTTTTGCCATAATATAGTAGATTTTTGGCAATTTCCGACAACCGCATCAAATAAGAATTAGTAAGTACTATATCTTAATTGTAGTATTCGCAACCCGTTTATTAGATTTCTTGGTTGAAGTCGTTCCTTCAAACTCGCAAGAATCATCTAAAGTTTCATCTACCGCCGAGGGAACTCGTGAAGAATCGTTAGAAGTTTCATCAAATTGGCTAGATTGATAACCGGGATTTTGAAGGAGATTCATAAATAACTCATTATCATTGAAGGAATCCATTGAAAATGATTGAAGATATTAGTAAGAGAGTTGGAGAGATAAAATGAAAGAGAAAGAGTTGAAATAGAGTGAATGAGAGAGAGATGAAGGATGATTTGGGTTCAACCCCAATATGACCGTCGGGGAGCCCCAACAGTCTGTTGGGGAGCAAGGGGCCGGCTCCTTATTTGGGAGGGGGCTCCGCCCCCGCCCACATGCGATCCAAGGGGAGGGCCCGGGACCCCTCCCCGTTGGACTTGCTCTTATATACGAGGATAAAAGCGGAAAAAAGAAAAAGAAAATACACCCTAAAAAGTGGGCACTTGGGCAAATTTTCCTTTTATCATCATTAACGGGCTGAATCAAAGGACTCGCTGAGATTCAGTGATCCTTGAAAGACTGAATCATCCTACATGTAAATATTTATACTTTTCCAGCCGTTATATATTAATCTATATAATAAGGGAGGAGGGTATCTTTCCCCCTCCTCCCAATGAACAGGATTAACCCTCACAGGTTTATCTCTAATGGACAAGATTTAGGTCCTGTTTGTTTTTTTACTTTTTCAGATCTGAAATCTGAATTAGAACTCAATTCAGATTTCAGATGTTTGTTTTTGGATTTAAGAAAATCTGAAAAATTAGCTGAATATGGTAATTGTCTGAATGGGCTGAAAAATAGTCCAATTATTTCAGACTTCAAAACTAGTCTGAAAT
>BEHA01000153.1:560473-595929 GCA_002897215.1 Eschscholzia californica subsp. californica
AAGACACCCACCACCACCAACAGGGCACCAACACCACCAGGAACAAAATAACACCACCACAAATAAAGTCGCGACTCGCACTACACAAATTAGATTTTCACCACCACAACCTACACCACCACCAGAACCTAAACCACCACTACAAACCAGTAATATAGTCTTGGTAGAAGCCGGGTCCGATGAAATCCTTCGCCGGATCTGGCGAGGGTCGTCTTGTTTGAAACCCTCGCCGGATTTGGCGAGGGTCGTCTTGTTTGAAGGGCGAGTGAGCTTCCCCACTCTATTTAGTGGCTAATTCCTTTTTGAAGATCATTTGTTCCAAAATGTTGTCTCACCCCTTTTTATGTGTTGAGTCCTAGTTAAGTGATCACACTCACACATACGAGCGAACCGTTCTTGAGTGATTTCATATTTGGAGTGTATGTCCGTGAGGCCGAAGTCGAGGCGAAATGTACTAACTTGGGAATCAAGGTCTTGTGACTTCGGAACATAGATGTGCTCATTATGGTATGACACTTGCATTTTAGGGTAAGATCATTAGTGAAAGGGCCTTTAGCTTTTACAAGAGCTTATTTACTTGATTCATTATGTGTTGACATGCTTAAACCCTTCACTATATGAACATGCTTAACTATGATTTGGATGTTGGACCTTTTTGTTTTATGAAATCGATGTTTGTGGGTGTCATCTATGGAAACCCTCACGAGACCACACTCGTCCACTAGGGCAACCTAGGGGTTTAACGGCTTGTTGCATACGCTAAATGCAACCAGGATGCCTCCGAAAGTGAGTTAGGCTTTTTCTTTTATTTTGTTTTGCTCGAGGACTAGCAAAATCTAAGTTTGGGGATGTTTGATGGGTCATGAAAATGTCCCATCAGAGTCTTTTAATTTAGTCGAGTTAGTTCGTTTCGAGTCTTTATTATAATAAAATGGTTGGTTTTCTTGATTAGGTGTCTTTTGCAGAGTTAGGTGTGAAAAACGGTTAAAAACGAGGAAAAGATGCATGAAGGGTATTTTGATCAGTTGGAGTGAAGGAAATATTGATAATTTGGCCAAGATCAGTGCGTGGTTGAAAAGTAGAGGTCGAGACGAGTCCGTAGGAGAAAACGGAAGTCAATTCGGAGTCCGGATGAGTGAAAAATGCAAAGTCAAAGTCAGGTTAACATTTGGTGCACATTTGGTCAATACTCGGGACAGTGTCGGGCACAGATTTGGCGCGCGGTACACCAACAGACACGTGTCGGAGGACGGAGGCTGTTACATCCATATCCCGTGTTCCCGCTGAGCATCCAAGTGCACCCAAAGTGGACGATCCAATGTTCCCGTCGCAACTTAACTCCGTAGTCCCGCTCCCAGGTTTTAATCCTGACCGCTTCCTCCCGCGTTTTCAAGATCCGACGGCCTCGGATGGTCCCGTCATTAATCTGTTCCCGTGTCACCCGTAGCAACATAGCCTCCATGCACCCGGACGCGTGGCCCCTTCCGAAACCATCCAGATCCGCGTACACCCTCCATCCGACGGTTGTTGTGTCTAGCGCAAGTTAATATGGTGAACCGAGAATCACATTAGCTTCCGAATTAAAGCCCAACCGGACAGAAGACGCGTGGCTCCTTCTTTTCACTATTTAACCCCCCGAAATTACCTATAAGCCCCTCCTTTTTGTCCTTCCTTAATTTTCAACCAATAGGAATCCAATTCTTGAGTAGAAAGCAAACCCTAAGTTCCTATTTTAACCCTCTTTCTCCTATTTTCTCCCAATTAACTCCTAAAACCCTAGCCATCAACCCACCTATAAATAAATCCCTTTCTCCACCATTAAAACCTAGACTTGCAAACCCTCTCAATATCCTTCTTCTTTCTCTATTCCCTTACCTTCTCTTCTCTACTTTTATCCCTCTTCTCACCTATTTCTTTCTCTCTTTTCTACTACTAAATCTATCTTCTCCATTATTTTTCCATCTTTCTCTACTACTACTTCTTCTATACCACTATTCTTTCTTCCATTAATAGTCTTCTCCTTCTTTCTTCCATATTCTTCTATCATCTTTATCCCCTTTCATCTCTTCTTTCCAACTTCTTTCTAGATCTAATTTCTTCCTTCTCTTTCTTTTTCTTATTTGGGTGGCAATAAAATAACTATTACTTGGATTTCTTGGAGTAAAATTCCTGAGCACAAATGGAGCAAATCTTGGATAAAATGGAGATACATGGGAATATGGATTTTGAACATTTTTGGTGATTTCTTTCCATTAATTTCTTAGTATTTTCATTTACTTTATAAATTCAATGAATGTTACTCTAGATTTCATGTATAGTTAACTTAGCAATCTAAGGTTGTGAATGAAACCCATTTTGGATCTTTATAATACTTGTTCTTGATTAATTAAATCCTTTGATGTGCTTTAATGTCTATTGATTGTTTATCTATATGGATTAGATTTTCTTTCCATTACTCATGCCTCATAATTAGATATTTCATACTTTCGTTAAGTTGTTAGATGGAGTATGCTTTTTAGATGATGAATAATAGTTAAGCAATCCGAATCTCTATAAGGTAGATAATTAGAATTAGAAATTATAAAATTGTTTTATCTAGAACATCATCCGGAATCCAAATAGTTCATTATATTGGATCCCAAGTAAATACAAAAGGGATTTAAGTAATTAAGTGCTTGTTTATAAAGTGAAAATTATGCGGTGGATTTTATAACCTTAGATATCTTCTTACCTATTTCTTAGATAGGTTTAGTTGCTTTTATTTATTTTCTTATTTCTTTACAAATCAATCATCAAATTTATGAGTGGGGTGTGTGTGTGTTTTAGTCTAAGTTAGATATTGACATTTTGATTATTGGGCTAAACTCGCCGTCAATATCCGAAATTGCCTACTTATCCCTTGGGACGATTCCCCGATTTACTAATATACTATAACTTGACCCCGTATACTTGCGGGAATAGACCTAATTTTAGGCCTATCACCAGCCATTGGAGAGAGAGGGAGCCGTAAGGAGAGATAGAAAAGGTGAAATAAGAATTTTAGGGTTCAAGTTAAGTTTGTTTTTCAAACATATCATAAGGGTATATATGTAAAAATCGTTATTCAGACCTAATCATTCAGATTTAGAAAACAAACATGCTAACTTACAAAATATTTAGCCCAATTCAGATTCAGCCAATTCAGTTCAGCCAATTCAGATTCAGCCAATTCAGTTTCAGACATTAAAAAAAAAAAAACAGCACCTTAGTCTCCACAAATTTGATGGTTGTGATGTAGAGAAAAACTCATCCAACGGTTTGAAGTTTGAAGGAAAAAAAGGAAAGCATATTCGTAAAAGATGTCGTTTTTGAACACCCTCTATTCACCCGGGTTTTTCTCATTTCCCTCTCATACGATACCTCTCCCTCTCCCTCTCCATCTCTCCGTCTATCTCCATCTCTCCATCTTTGTAAAAAACAATGGTTCTCCCTCTGTTTTTTTATTCTCTGTCGATTAGGTTTATGGACAATACCATTTAGGGCTCAAAATCGAACCAGTGCTGGCAGGTATGTTTGTCTATCTTTTCATCTGGGTTTTGTTTAGATTTGATTAGGGTTTTGTTTACATGTGATTAGGATTTCTGTAGTTCACTTTAGGGTTTTCATTTGTTTCATTTAGGGTTTTTATTTGTTAAGATAGAGCTTTAGGGCTTGTCTTCCTAAAGCCTATTTTAACTGGAATTTTTAGGGTTTATCTTCATACCAAGCAACTAAACCACTTTGTTTGAACCCATGATCAAATATCACATCTAAGTTTCAATCTTGATTTGTAGCATGAGTAGCCACTTTCTTTGAACCCATGATCAAATATTACATCTATTTTGAGTATTTATGTGTACCCACTTTGTAGCTAGCCATTTTGAGTACATCTATGTTGAGTATTTTGAATATTTATTCGTAGCATCAGTCGAGTATTTAGGAGTCTTTGGTTTTTTGGTGCTTTTACATAACTTTAGTAATTATGCAGCGATGGAAACTCACTTTGGTTGAACTCATTTTGGATTATCTGAAATGAGTTATCTGAGTTCTCCATATGAAAGAGGTACAAATAAGTATTTGATTTTGTTTCATTTTGAGTATTTAGTTCATTTTTTCAAGTATTCACAGTGTTGGAACAACTAAGCTTATTATTTTTTGGCGATTTTTCTTTCATGTGGTAGAACATAATTATGTTAGATAAATTCAATGTTATGGATTAAGGGTTATGGACTGAACTATTTACGGCTCCAAAACTGAACCACTGCTGGCAGGTAAGCTTTTCGCCCTAACTCATTTTGTTGCAAATCGATTTAGGGTTTCGTAGGGGTACGAATAAGAAGGTTTTGATTATCACTTTTCGTTTTATCATTTCCGATTTCACGGTCTTCATTTTTAGTTGTATCTTTCTCTAGGTTAGTTTTATGCATGGTCGAAGCAAGGAGTTAACTGACGGATAAATGGCACAGAGAAAGTTGTCATAGAGCTATCTTCCAAATTACATTCAACCTTGCGTTTTTCCCTTTTCAGTTCCATAAAGTTTATCGTTCTTCTCTTTATTTTTTCCTCTACTTCAGATCTTTTTTTTACGTCTTATAAGTGCCGCCTCCAAATAATCTGAACCGGGTTTATTCTTATTAATTTGGCAGGGATCACTCAAAAATAATGGTTACTATGGATTTGTTATATGGTTCATGTGTTCGAAGACGAGAAGAAGCAGACAGTGCCAATCCAGGAGTACCTTCATGATGCTGAGAAATAAGAGTTGGTAAGTCTAATTTATATCTTATATAGAAACTAGGGTCTTATAAGCTTTCATTTTAAATTTTCAGTGTAGTATTTCCTTTTGAAGTTCAAGTAAGTTAATTGGGTTGGTTAATGGCCAATCCTTGGAAAAGATAAAACTTAGTACTAAGCAAAGTAAACCTATTTTAACTAAAATTTAGGGTTTTGATTTGTAACATCAGTACCCACTTTGTTCAAACCCATTTTGGGTTCTCTAATTCTGTAAAGATGGTTTTTTATAGCATGAATCATTTTTTTTACATAACTTTCTCTAAAATAAAACCTACTTCGACTGAGATCTTTTGTAATTATGTACAAATCTAAGCCCACTAGGCTCAACTTTTTCGGGTCATTTGATTTTGTAAATAGGGCTCTCTATATTCATGGGTTGGTGTTTGTTGAAAAAATAATAATATCAGAGAGGACTAATAAATTTTGGTTTTGTTTCATTTTGGGTATGTGGTTCATCTTTTCAGGTATTTCACAATGTTAGAATAACTAAGTATTACCTTTTAATGAATTTTCATTCAGGTGTCAGGACTATATACGAGAAGCTTAATATGAAGATGAATTCAATAATGAACGGACGACTGACATTGGAAATGCAGAATATAACAACGTAATATATAAGGCAAAGATTCAAAGGTTGTAATTCCAAAATTGTTTTTTTCAATATATGCATTAAATATTACTTTTTAGGGTTTATCTTATGTAGGTTTCAATCTGTGATTTTGGGTTTTGATTTAGGTTTCAATATGTTATTTGGTTGCCTTAGTTTTTTTCTCAAGTCATTGATAATTACACTAAATGGTTATGGTTTTCGCTACTGGTAGAACGTTCATCCTGCATTGCTGGTTCGGTTCGTGGGGGATCATCAATCTGAGTAGGCATATTATAACTTTGATGCCGATACAACTGCATCATTAAGAGCAGGGTCTCATGCCTTCGGGAGATTAAGGTTCACTTGGTTCTCTGGGAGCCAAACCATCATGCCACTTGGTCTCAGAGTCGAACATGAAGATGTAATCTCTCTCTCTCTCTCTCTCTCTCTCTCTCTCATAATAATGCTCAAGATTATATTAACTTGGAACTCATATATATTGGGCCCTTAGAGCACCTCCAATGCAAAACTCAAAAAAAAACTCTATTCTTCCTATGTGTCAAGTTCCAATTGAGATTCTCACTTCTAGGTGGCGTCAATAGAGATCCTCAAATTTTTTGTGTCTCCAATGCAAAACTCGAAACTTATCTTTATTTACTTATGTGTCATAATTATTTTTGTAAATAAATAATTAGTTATTTTAGAAAATATAGAAGACTCGATTTCTATTGGTTGAAAATCCAATATTGATGAGGTGGACAATTAGAGATATCTCAAGAGGACACTCTAATTCTAGAGTGTCCTCTTGAGATATCTCTATTCCACACTCGACACGTCATCTTAGAGATCCAAATAGAGCATTGCATTGGAGATGGTTTTTAAGAAAAAAACTCTAAAAATCCTAAGTGGCACTCGGAGTTTCTAAGATTGAGTGTTGCATTGGAGATGCTCTTATTTGGCAATGTCTCGAAGTCCCTAACCATATTAGGGAAGATTCATTAAAACATAACTTTCCATGTAAGGAGAGTAGTTGAGGAAACACATAATGCAATACAAAACTTCATGAAAGAATGGATTGACCTTCATTTATAACCAAAAGGCGTGAGATAATACGTCTCGAAGGTCATCCTCTTACTCAGGAACATCTTTAAGTGGAAACATAGAGGTCACCCTATTGTATTTGAAATAAGTTTTCTTATTTTTGATTTATTAATTTGTACCTTTGATATGATGTAATAATTTATCCTTTCTTCGCAGCATTATTCGGATTGAAGACCTATTTGTCGAGCACACATTAACTCAGACTAAAGCCTTTTGTGGGTTTCAATTTGTGGTGGTATTGTCAAAATAAATAACAATATGCAGGTTCATAACCCTGGGGAAGTTGTGAAGCCAGGTAAGATGCAGTTTTTCATTGATCAGAACACTGTCAAATATATTGTGATCATGATATTTTCTGGTGGTATTGTCAAAATAAATAACAATATGAATGTGCAAATTTCACTATAGAATTTATTGACTCCTTGACTCCAGGTAGTGACTCAAATGAGAGAAATGGAGGTGGAAGAATGTAGTGGAAACAACAATGCATGGTGTGAACATGAAGGAATAGATGATCATTATGTACGAAGCTCAAGCTCAATAAGCATACAGAGAGGATGAAGATATGTTTGTTGGTTCCAAGAGGGTCTAATCTGCCCTGTATAAAGAAAGCTAATGAATTGATGTTAGATTATTTTTTGGCGTTTTTTCCTTAAATTGATTTTGAATGTTCAACTCATGTTTATTATATCTACGAAGTTTGAGATTGTAAGTTTCACTCTCTAATGCATTCACAGAACTGTCCGTGCCCCATGGGCAAGGGTTACACCCTCGTTTCAATCTAAAATAGGAGTATAGCATATTTTGTAACCAAGCATGGGCTAATGAAAAAAACTCTCTAGAATGAGCATTACTGCTGCACTTCAAAATATTTTCAAAACAATGCTAGTACTAAAACTTCTCATAAAAATCTCTCAATAATTTGTAACTAAATACAACAAAGCTGAGAGTCGGA
Organism: Eschscholzia californica subsp. californica; assembly: GCA_002897215.1. Lineage (NCBI taxonomy): Eukaryota > Viridiplantae > Streptophyta > Magnoliopsida > Ranunculales > Papaveraceae > Eschscholzia > Eschscholzia californica. Next base: position 567,931 of record BEHA01000153.1, read on the forward strand.
AACGTAATATCCATTTAACTTATACATATTCGATATAAATCGAGGAACGGAAAATTGTTAAATTTGTATATTTTGTCATATCGAACAAAAAATGTCATCCTATCTGAATTGAGTTTCTCTCATTAAATCCTTACTCGGCTATCACCACTAATTTCCAACTTAGACATTAGAGCATCTCCAATGGGACACTCTAACAAACACTCTAAAAATTCTAGTTGTCAAGGGCCAATAGAGATTCTCTTTCCTAAATGTCAATATAAAGACAGTCTAATTGTTGTTGGTCTCCAATGGAGATCTCTAAAGTGTTTATACTAAATACACATGTCCTTCTTCAATTCAATAGATAAAAAGTAGTTGAAAAACATGATTTTCTATTGGTTGAAAATTAAAAGTAACACTTAGAGAGTCTCAAGTAGACACTCTCATTTTAGAGTTTCTCTCTCTAGACACTCTATAATAAATGTGTCCACCTCATATTAGAGTGTCTAATAAAGTTTTCCATTGGAGATGATTTTTTAACAAAAACTCCAAAAAGTCTATGTGGCACTCTAAGTGTTAGAGATTGAGTGTCCCATTGGAGATGCTCTTACTTACCATTTTGATAAAAATAAAACTTAGACATTACCATTGCAACAATAATAGGGTAAAGCAGAAACCATTTCTTCAAAGAAATTACACAACAACAAAGACAAGGTAACAATACAAATTTTTTGTTGCATCCAAAAAAGAAACATACTCTTCACTTTGAACTGATTTAGGATTTTGAAAATAACTTCCATTAAACCACTTCGAAACAACTAAACCCTAGAAATTTCTTATTAACTAATCAATTTCAGAAAAATAAATCATAGTTAAAGTTGTAAAAATCAAAACCTAATTCGTTTTGTGTTGTAGAAATCAATCTAAATCATAAACAAAGTTGAAGGAACAACAAAAATGATGAAAACCAAAATAACTTACTCTTTACTGTTGATGATGATGAACGAAACCAACAATGGATTCTCCCTCTCTCCTACTCGATGCTCTCTCTCTCTGTTAGGTTTATTTTGGGCGTGTTTAAGATAAGAGTTTCCCTATCTCTCTCTCTTTGGTTTGATATTTGAGGAAAAGGAAATTTTTTTTTTGGTTATTTTTTTTGAAACATAAAAGGCTACTTTTTTTTGTTATGCTAAACGAAAAAGGCAAATTTTTCCGGGGAAAGAAAGTTTGTTTTTGAAGAAATAAATGTAATGAATCTCTATATATTATGGTATCTTTTATTTTGGGTTGTTTTTTTAACTTAGGATAGGTTAGGCAGTAAAAGAGAATAAGAGGATAGACATGTAATTTACTTTGAGTGGATTTATTTTCTATTTCAGATTATCTTTGGTCTCTAGACTCATTGATCATGCGATTTTGGACTTAAATCTCATCCCCCGTTATTATTATTATATTGAATTGATGAAAGCTCCCTTCTTCAATACTCTAAAACTCTCAACAGTTATTTTCAACTTTGAAACTCTGGTTTTCATTTCTTAAGAACTTCTTCAAGCAAAATCCCCAAAGTTTGATTGAACAAGAAAAGTAGAGAGAGAGAAAGAGAGATGTTTTATTCACAAACTCTTCTCTCTAGAAAAGGGTCTCTTAAAGTATGGGTTGCTGCTTATTGTCACAAAAAACTCAAAAAGATCAAGTTGCTCAGACTGATATATCTTCTTCTGTTGGTAAAAATTCTTTCTTCACTTCTAAATATCATCTTTTTTTACTTTGTTTCTGTCTTGTTTGGTAATGGGTTGCTTCTAATCTTGTATATTTTGTTTGATTTTTTTTTTTGTTTGGGATTTTGACTTGTTAATTCAATAAAACAAAATTAAGATTAACGGGCAATACAGGTGGTCGGTGGGCCATAAATAAATAAAATCGACTTATTTAATAGAAAAAAGAAATCAATAAGATATTGTTTTCTCCCGCATCAAAACAAAAAGACGTTTGAGTAATTACCAACTGGTGACCGCCAATTCCCGGTCACCTAGTCAATCTTCTTCCCAATAAAAACCCAGAGCCAGAAGGAGTAAGAGATAAGAGAGAGAGTGTCCAATTAGGGTTTTCCAAGGGAGTTGAAGAAGTCTCGTCCCGTCATACAATCAACTCTTCTGCTGGCCGTTCGATTGGCTGACCGACTAGTTAGTTATCTCAACGGAGGAGATGTCTATGGAGAATCAAGGAGGAGTGGCGGCGACTGATAAAGAAAGAGTAATAGAAACAGGAGAAGACATGGTGGATATGAGTTTCGTAAATCGAGGATGTTGTTCTTGGATACCGTGTTTAGGATCTAATAGATCTGAAACCGTTGGATTAGTTTGGTGGGATAGAAGTAATAATAATAATGATAACGAAGAAAAATGGTGGAGAAAAGGAATAAAAGCTATGAAGAAAGTAAAAGAGTGGTCAGAAATCGTAGCAGGACCTAAATGGAAAACTTTCATACGCCGGTTTAATAAGAACCAGAGAAATAATGGTGGAGGAGCTAAGTCTGGGAAATTCCAATATGATCCTTTGAGTTACTCTCTTAATTTTGATGAAGGTCCAGGGCAAAATGGTACTTTGGATGATGATTTCGCTTACCGCGATTTCTCGTCTAGGTATGCGGCGATTCCATTTTCAGCTAAATCGTCCATTGATTTCGGCAAGGATGGACCTTCTTTCATCTAATACTCAAAAAAATGGGCCGGATTGTGCTAAAGTGCGCCGGATTGTACTAAAGTGCGCCGGATTGTGCTAAAGTGTGCTAGATTCCACCAACTTTGAGTTCTGGAAAAGGATAAATGATTATTGGTGGATGGGCTGGATGAATTTGACTTTTGGGGAGGTTATCATGATTAGATGACAGAGTGTGAGTCTTGGATTCTTCATACAAAGTTGAGATTTTTTTATGTTGGTTTCTATATTTATTTATTTTTATACGGAGTATTTTGTTAAGGTGATAATAATTTAATATATTTGTACAATACCTGCAAATTAGAGGTTGAATATAGTTGGAAACTTGTCTTTATCTTTTTTTTTGGTGTAATGTTGAACTCTTGTATAGAAGCTAAACGTGAAATACAAACATGTTCTTTATATTTATATTTATTATTAATTATGTAAATAGTGTTTCAACTAAAAGAATAAATGTAAATAGTGATGTGATGTGATATGGGATAATTTCTAGAAAGGTCAAAATAATATTGAAAATGAGTAGAAAAATACAAAACATTTGAAAATTATTATTCAGGTCAAAAAGTGTGCAAATACTAAAGGATTTTTGAGCTAGGGTTCCATAGGGTTCCAAAAAGTGGGGGTAAAAGGAAAAAAAATCCTAAGTTGCCTAAAAATTTGGTGCAGGTCCTAATGTCAGGGAAAATATTTTATTTTATTTTTATTTTCTTCTTTTCTTGCCCCTCGACTTGACCCAGCTCCTTCTCTCTCCCACGATTTTTGAGGGATCATTAAATACCCGTCCATATCTCACAGGCCAATCACATTATTCTTTCCATTTCGCGCCAACCTGCTTCTTCCTTCTTTTCTTTTCTTTCTCTCTCTAAATTATCCTCCATTATCCCTGAGTTTTCCGCCCATTTCGCCAAAATTTTTGGCGAAATTTTTGGGATCCCGCTCTTTCTTTATTGATCACTTTCAAAATCTTTCAAAAGTTTTTAAATTTCATCTTCCAACCTATTTATACCACCGGCTGCCTTAATATCTTCCAACCAGAATCTGCTCTTATCTTCCAACCTTTTCAGGTAATGCCTCTTAAATGAGCAAATCCTATTTGTCTTCAATGATAAACTTTAAGGAAGCTGAATATTCCATTTGTTCTTTTAAGGAAGATGATAATGCCATTTGTAAATGAACAACTACTCATCTAAATCTATGTTGAAACTTGGACATTCCAAAATGACAGACAAAGTGAAAGGATTTTTTTTCTTTTCTGTACATTATCTTTTCATACCTTCTTTATTTTTCTTTTCCCTACAGTATACAATGGATATTGAAGGAATGCTTTCTGGGGACATTGTTGCACGACGTCCTCTCTGGTGAAACAAACTTCAACTTAGTTGTAACAGTATACAATGGATATTGAAAGTTTTTTTTTCTTTTCTGTACATTATCGTTTCATACCTTCTTTATTTTCTCTCTCTATCCAGGTTGGAGCGTGATTTTTTCGGCTATACTTCATCTACTTCTGCTGCAACATCATCTGAAATGATGAACCACAAGTATCTAATAAGTAAGTTTGGAACTAATTTGAAGTTTACTGTTTCGGTATTGTTTTACTTAAAATTATAATTTGGTGAGTACACATTTTCATTTATCGGAATCCAAACTCTGGTGAGTACATATTTTCATTTACCAGGAACAAAACTGTTTCCTTACCTAATAATAATTTACCTGTGCCATTTATATGAACCAGTAACAAATGTCTAATAAGTATGTATGGAATTCATTACATATTGTTGTTGTTGTGCACTGATAACCATCTCTTATTTTACGGTAAATAAAAAAGTTTTCTGGTTCAGTATACATGAATACTTAAAATTTTGATGAGTACATATTTCTGTTTACCGTGAAAAAAAATATGATCAGTAAATATTTTTGTTTACCGAAAACAAAACTGTTTCCTTACCTAAATTAAATTTTCTCCTGCCAATGATATGTTTTTCTTGTATTGATATTTAGTTTATTGTTCTGATTTATCCGAAAACAAAAATTTTGTGAGTAAATAGTTTTGTTTTGTGCAGTCTCCCAAGGGATTTTTCAAGAAATTCCTCTCTCTTGGTTGAGGATGCATCTATTGCCATTGTCAGGGCTGAACCTCTAAGGTCTGCTAGCTGGCCTGAGGTGTTTACACATTTGGGGCAGGAATTCCCTGGAGGCACCAACGCCTTTCGAAATGCACTTGGACGATATTCCATAAAGCACGGGTACAATTTTAATTATTTGAAGAATGATCTTGATCGTATTACTTGCGTATGCAAATCCCCAAAATGTTCTTGGACCATTCACGCTGTGGCTCCTCTGAAGTCAAGGTCAATGTTTGTTCTAAAAGCTTACAACCCTGTGCACACATGTCAAGACTTTATAATGTCAGAGAATAAGCCAAGATTATCAACGGAAACTGTTAGCTTATTAATAGTCGATGACATTAGGAAGAATCCGACCAAAAGTACTAAAGACATTGTCACATCTTTCAAGAAAGACTATGGAATTCAACTCAGCTACTACTATTCATATAAGGCTCGAAACAGGAGTATTTCTTTGGCCTATGGGGAGGAAGCTGATTTTTATGCCAAACTCAACTGGTATGTTGATGCCCTATCACGTTCTAACCCTAATAGTGTAATTGATCTTCAAGTTGATAAAGATTCCCACCGTTTTGTTCGAATATTTATTGCTCTTGGAGCATGCATCCAAGGTTTCAAGCACTGCCGCCCATTGATATTTGCTGATGGTACTTTTGCGAAAACGAAATGCAATGGGTGCATTCTTGCAGCTGTAGCGAAGAATGGCAATGATGGTAAGTATTTTACCAATATTTTCCGTCCGGTACACATTTTTATTTACTGGTTTTTTTGTTGTTTCCTAACCTAAAGATTTAGGCTGAAATATTAATTAATTTCCTGTTCTTCCTACTGCGATATGTACTTTGCAGGTTTTTTTGTTCTCGCCTATGCTGTCGTTGATGTAGAAAATGATCAAAACTGGACCTGGTTTTTTTGTAACTTGGCGAAAATGGTTGATATTAGTGAGTCTTTGACTTTTATGTCGGACAGGCACAATGGTATTATAAATGCAGTTTCGAACATTTTCCCAACCGCGCACCATTCATTATGCGTTTGGCATCTAAGAAACAATTTGAATGTACGTGTAAAGAATGGTGCGAAGAAGTCGGACTATTTCCAATCCCTCATGTTTAAGGCGGCTAGAGCCCTTACTATATCGGATTTTTAGAAGTACACTTCAGAACTCGTAGTCATGGGTGGCAATGCCATGGATGCATTTCTTCACTCTGTAAATCCGGAACATTGGGCTGATGTTTTCTTTCCAGGAAAAAGGTACGGTTTAATATGTTCTTCGCTCTCGGAATCCTTCAATTCGTGGATAAGGGATGAGAGAGTTCTTCCAATAACCGTAATGCTAGATATGTTGAGGATTAAAATTATGAACATGATAAATGCAAGAAGAACTGAGTCGGCAACTTGGGACTCTTTCTTGTGCCCTAAGGTCAACGAAAAAATGCAATCTAGATTCAACGTTGCCTGTAGCTGGAAGTGCATACAATCAGGTAAATTTGTGTATGAAGTAATGTCCATGCCTAGTCACCCTGTGGACCTTGGGGATCTTACATGCACATGTCGTAAGTGGCAAGTCCAAGGTATCCCTTGTGAGCATGCCATATTGTGTATTAAAGTGCATGGAGGTGATTCATCATCCTTTTTTGATCCCGCTGTTACAACGGATGCATACTGTAAGACTTATAGTCATTCCATAAACCCTGTCCCATCTTTCGATCAACCAAAAACGTTTGAGGAAGCCAGCAAGATACTTCTTCCTTTAACCAAGAAACGTCCGGGCAGACCACGTTCTGTAAGAATTGAAAGTTCTGGAAACTTTAAAAAGAAACAGCGGATATGCGGTAGGTGTAAAAAACTCTCTTATCACAACCGTGCTTCGTGCAACGAAGCGATTTAGTGATTGAAATCGTTTTTATATCAGCAGCAAAAACTAGGGGTACTCTACAACTTTGAAAAGCATTTACAGTGTTGGAGCTTTTCAAATTTTTGAAGAGAGTCATATTTTAGCCTTATGCTGCTTTGATTTTTTAGTATCTTTTGTCGAACTTAATGTATTTGTGTTTAAAGTTAATGTATTATATTATATTTTGTTAATGTGTATTGTGCCTGAACATAATGCATTACATGAAACTTTCAGTTTTGTCCAGTACATTTTTTTATTACCAGAAAGTTTAAGTTTTGTCCAGTAAATTTTTTTATTTACCGGAAAGTTTAAGTTTTTCCAGTGTTCAGAATATATTTTTTCTAAGTCAAGTCGAGTACATATTATTATTTACCGAAAATTATTTTATGTTTTGAAAATTGTTTTTTTCCCAGGGATTTTTTCTAAGTTTTGTCTAGAACATTTTTTTATTTACCGGAAATTATTTTTTTTCCCGGGATTTTTTGGGAAAAATTTCTAAGGTTTTGGGAAAAACAATCTTCTGCACAAGCTTGGGCATGTGGTGTTTTGAGTTAAAATATGTACTGAATATATTTTTTCTAAGTCATGTCGAGTACATATTACTATTTACCGAAAATTGTTTTTCTTCCCGCAATTTTTTCTAAGTTTTGTCTAGTACATTTTTTTATTTACCGGAAATTATTTTTTTCCCCGGGATTTTTTGGGAAAAATTTCTAAGTTTTGTCGAGTACATATTTTTATTTACCGGAAAGTTAAATTTTTCCCGGATTTTAGAATATTTTTTCCTAAGTTATGTCAAGTACATATTTTTCTTTACCGGAAATTCTTTGTTTTCCCGGTATTTTTATGGAAAATTAACAAGTTTTTTTCCAGTGAAAACATAATTTTGACTAACAAAAGTTTCACATAAACACAACCATAAGTTGATACTTATTACTCTGATAATTTTTCTTGTCCTCCCTTTCATCCTTTTCCTCTTTCTCATTTTCCTCTTTGCCACTTCCATCCTCGCTTCCATCTTTCTCCTTTTCATCTTCGTCACTGTCTTCATCTTGTTCCTCATCATCTTCCTCATCATCTTTTTCTATACCCTCATCCTCACTTTCTTCTCCTTCATCATCTTCTTCTCCCTCTTCATCATCTTTTTCTACACCCTTTTCCCCCTCATCTTTCTCGTCTTTCTCTTTCTCCTCTGTCTTCCCTTTCTCCTCTTTCTTCTGTTTTTCTTCTTTCTCTTTCTCCCCATCTTTTGGATCTTTCATCTTACTCTTTCCCTTACGCCTCTGTGCGTGTAGCTCCTCCACATTATCCGCAACCTTGATCAGGCCATCTTCTTCTCTAACCTGTTCTTCTATAGGAACTAAAAAGGTTTGAAGGAGTGCCTCATATGCTTTGTAAGAATCATCCCTATCCTCGCACGCTTCTCGCAGTTTTTCTTTAAGTTCAGCATTTTCTTTTTGTAGCTGTTCAATCTTGAGAAGCAATTCATCTACCACTTCTATGTTCTTTGGGGCTGACAGCAACTCTTTTTCTTGATCATTTGGTGGGTACACAAATGATTCACTAACCTGATTTAATATACAATAAACGAAATTATTTACTAGGAAATATTTTTATTTACCAAGAACAAAACAAGTTAAAGGTTCATTTTTTATTTACCAGAACAACAGTTTCCCATTAACACTGATCAAATGTATACCTGTTCTGCAGTAAGATTTGCAAGCTTCTGGTCAAATGTATCATCTATATTTGTCAAAGACCACCTCACGATCCTAGGCACCTCATCCCTAAACCTCTCTTCTCGATCAAAAATAGACTATGCTCGCAAAACCACAGCTATAAAAAACATAGAGTATGAGACACATGAAGTTAAGTTTGAATTTAAATGATAAAAAACATACTCACAGGAAGTAATACAAGGCACCCTGAAGCTTTCAGTGGGTCGTTGGGGTACTTATTGATTCGATCGATTAGGTATGAGTGCACTGCTGTTGGCCAACACAAAGTTTGAATTGATTCCATTGATTGCAAGTTGAATAGAATACGCACTGGAACCGCGTAACCTGATAGTGGAGCAAATAAAACATTTGCAGAAATAGACATGATGATCAGCCTGATCACATCCATGTCATCTACCTCTCCGTTGACAGTAATTCTCAGGTCATTGGATATTTGTATGCATGATACCGATCCAGGGATTTCACCGAAGTACTTCATACAGAAATCTATTTCTGGCTGCTTTAGTGATCTATTTTTAGGGAAGATTTCTCTCACCTCTCTTGACAATGGCATACCTAGAATTAGGGCCACATCTTCAGGTTTCACTTGCATTTCTTTCCCCGCCAATGTAAACCTTTCTGTCGAACTAGAATAGAGCCAGAGAATTTCAAAAGATAGCCTTGTTGGGTTTGTTTATGTTATCCCAATCTATTTTGTCCTCAACAAAAGCCATCACCAAATTTTTGAATGGAGTAGCGGCTAACAACTCTTTCAGTCTAGTCGACATCTTTGGATAAGTGGTCTTCAATTGTCTCCATGTATTTCGAAGGGCATACTTGTAAGCCTTCGGCACCAGTGCTGCAAGGTTAGGTGGTCTATTTTTCCGTTCACCTGTTGAGCTTCCAACTTCAGTTTTTGATTTCTTTCCTTTCTTTTTTTTGCTGCTTTCTTCTCTTTCTGGTGCAGCTTTTCTCTTGCCTTTTGCATTGTCTTTTACTTCAATGCTCTCTGTATTTTCTACCTGTAAAAAATTTACCAACCAGGAAAGACTGTTGTGTCACACATTACAACAAACACTTCAAATGCATGGTCATCTTTACCAGGAACCAAAAAACATTTTCAAGGAACAAAACATTTACAATGGATATTGACAGTATACAAAATGATTTACCAGGAATAAAACAATTTACTGTACAAAACATTATTCCCATGAACAAATCCCTATCACTTGGAACAAAATAATTTCAGTACAATAAAATATTTTCAAGGAACAAAACATTTTACAGTAAACAAAATTATTTACCAGGAATAAAATAATTTACTGTGCAAAATATTATTCCCATTAACACTAGACAAATCCAAATCACAGTAAAACAAAATATTTTCAAGAATAAAAAACATTTACCAGAAATTTATTTATTTACCAGGAATATTTTCAAGAACAAATTATTTTTTACCAGAATAAAGATCATTTACCAGAATAAAAAACATTTACCAGAAACATTTTCAAAAACAAATTATTTTTTTTCAGTTACATACCTTCTTCTTTCTTGGACTAGTTCTTCTAGCCAGAATTTCTGCTATAGGTCTTTCCTTTTCTGATATAGGTGTAGCGAAAGTTGGTTCTTTGATAGTCACACCCTTTGATTTCTTGTTTGTATTGTTACTTTTCACCATATCTGCGTAAAAAAAAAATGAAAGATCATACACAAATTTTATGGTTTCTAAAAACTTCTATCAAACAAACAATAAGAGATTATTTCTATAAACTTTTAGGGTTTCTAAAATTTTTTTGTCAAAAAAGAAAGATCAATCACCATATCTGCGTCAGAAATTTTAGGTTTTCACAAATTTTAGGGTTTCAAAAAACTTTTATCAAACAAACTTTTATCAAAGAAGTTTAGGGGGATGAGATAGAAGTAAAACCTACTTGAATCCCTTCACAAACTTGTAGATTTTTTCTTCAAACAGACTTGAATCCCTTCCTTTTCTTCAAAAAAACTTGAATCCCTTTAGAAGTAAAAGTTGAAGGAGGAAGATGCAGGAGGAAGATGCAGGAGGAAGATGAAGGATGAAGTAAAAGTTGGAGGTTGGAATTTCTTGAGAACTAGCAAAGTTACCTGGGAATAGGCGTAGGATGGACTCGGCGTGGGAAGAAGTTAATGTGGAAGTGACCGTTTGCAGGAAACGTCACTTCCGTCCCTCCAATCAGTCAGAAATCGCGCCAAAAAATTCGCCAAATCCCGGTTAATTTTCAATGGCACGGGGCGTAAATTCGATGAACTCGGAGGCTGTTTCCGTCATTTTAAGTCCCGGCCTGACAAATTGGACCTCTCGTTTATTTATGGGCAACCGTGGACGTCCAGCACATTTTGGGCCTCCTTTTGGACGTCCAGCCCAATCCCTCAAATACTAAAATACCTCTTTTTGTCATTTTGTGTAAGTAAATTCTTTTATTTTTCTTTAAACTTTAAATCGATATAACTTTTGTTTGAGATGTCGGATTTCTATAAAAATTATATATTTAGAAATGTTATAAATATTAGATTTATGGTGGATGACCACCACCAATTGTAACTCCCACCACCATAGGTTTTCCACCATTAATTACTTTGTATTCAAGCTCCATTATTGTGTGCCTATTGGATGTGTAACTCATCTAGCTAAATGCCTATATAAAGAGGTTACTTGCTAATGAAGAAGATGGATCAAACCAATGTATCATTGTACTCAATATACCAATGTACCAAAGTAGAGACATATTCTACAAACATATGAATACAAATCAAGTTCTTCTTGTCTCTATCTCTTGGTCTATATTTCCATTATCTTTCTTCTTCCCTCCTTTATTTTTCACAACATGTTATCAGCACGAATTGCTCTATGATCAAAGGGAGGAAGAAATTATCCACCACCTTGAGCAAAACATAAACAAATAAAATATTGGTAAGATTGATCAATTCTTATTGGTAAGTCAAAAGGTATTTGGATATTTCTTTGTTGTATATTCAACTTTTCTTATTATTCCTATCCAACCCTAACCATTGATTTTATGCTTGTTGAGACATAATAAACTATATCAAAAGGATATTAGAGTTACATAGCTGTTAATGAAAAATGGTTGGTATTTCAAGCTAATATGAATGTAGTGCAATCTATTCTACGTTAAGGTCAAGGTAAGTTATGCTTCAAAAAAAAAATGGTATTAGTCTCATAACTAGTGTTTATTTTTGTATGAATACATCATAAGTGCATATTTTGATTTGTTAAAGAAGATTTCTCCAAAGAAGAAACTTAACCACCAGAATTTGATTAAGATCAAATTGAAGCATATATTGTATATGAGATAATCAAACCTGAAGTTTGGTGTGTCTGAAACAAGTCTTCAAATCTCAAAATTTCTACAAGAGTTTGAAGTATAAAATTTCTACGAGATGATAATAAATCAAATCTCTAAAGGGTGAAATTATATACCACTATAAGTTGGTTAATTATCACAAAAAAAAATGATAAACCCTTGCAAAACAAAATTTGTTTGCTCATTCCTGAAGTGGTTATAATATCTTCTTTCAGGTGTTGAATTGTAAATTCTTGAAAAAATATAATTTGTTGAATATCCGCTTTCATATTACACCTGAAGTTGTAATAACCAAAAAGAAAGTGATGATGGATTGAATAAATAAAATAAATAAAATAAAATAAAATCACATGAAGATGATATATCTCACATGTAATTAATAACACCCGAAGTTGTGATATTATAACAAATTGCTCACACCTGAAGTTGTGATCAGATAGTAATTTTTGTCTAACGGAAAATATGATATGAAAATAAAAATCAAATTTGCCTAAAGCAATTGATTTTTCCTTCGTCTTTGTCACATCCTTGAAGTATGTGCTCATAAATAAGATGGAAATCTATCGACATTAGGGGGAGGAAGTCCTATATTCAATGTCGTAAAATACTTGAAAATGATCGAGTTTCTCTCATTTGGAATCAATATACGGAAAACTTGATACCTCGAGATATTAATATTTTTTAGAGCTTAATATGCTTATATCCAGATAAAGGTAATGGAAAATGATTAGAGTTGATCAAAGTGACATATACTCTTTGACATTGAAGGAATAATTTTTCCTCCTAAAGAGGCTATCAAATTAGAAATGAATGTGATTCATATTCCTAATAAAATCTCCTGAAGAGGATATGTGTAAAAAGAGACACCGACCTTTTACAAAGGCACATATATGAGATCACTGAACTATGTATGCTGTGAAAATTTGAAAAATCAAATAAGTCATTTCAGATGATGTTTTTCTGAATATAGTAGCTACTGGGAGCATATTGATCCGGAATTACTCTAAGTAATATTGGTCAACTTTTGACGAGATACTTCATTACTTGTGGATTTTCTTACAAAATAATTAAGTCTTCAGACATGAAGTCGAAGCACCAATTAAGAATTACCCCGAAGGTAATAAAGTAGACATGTGTAAGAAATGTCATTTAGTCTATATAGGATTTGATGTCCACTTATAAAATTTTAATATGGATTACAAATCTCCGAATTATATTATGAAGTATTGAAAAAGATTATTCGAGTAAAGAAAATCTTGAAAATGAACATATTCCGAAATACTAAACGGCTATAAGCTTTAAAGCAACTCATATTGTCTTAACTTATCATATGTCATGAAAATTCAGGTCTTGAAGTACCTAATATAGTACAAACAATACAATATATGTGTTTTAATGTGGTTTTAGAAAACAACCATCATTCATATATAAAATGTCAATCACGTTGTACTCTTTTTTCTTCGTCAAGGTTTTGTCCCATCAGGTTTTCCTTTTCAAGGTTTTAAAGAGGCAACTATGCGTATTGAAAATCTTTATAATTTGTTTAAAAGTTGTATTTTTTTTTCCTCGTTCAGGTTGTGTCCCTTTGGATTTTCCTGACAAGGTTTTGGCGAGACAACTAGTCATCGAATGATGAGTTTAACACCTATTATGTGTGTGAGGTGGATTGTACATAAAATTTATAATGCACATTGAAATGTGATTAATACATTTATTTTAAAAATATTATAATTATCTTATCGATGTATATGACAAATACGAATCACTTAAAAAGTGAGTTCAACTGAAATCCCTAGAGGATTTAACAAACTTCAATCTTAAGTGTGCATAAACTTTGAAGCATTACATGGATGCAACATGGAATGTCAAATGGTACTTATTATATTGAGTTAATTTCTATATGGCCCCCTACTTTGTGACCAGCTTCCTTTATGGCCCCCTTTTTTTTCGTAAATTCAAATATGGCCCCCTTTTCTTAACACCGTCAGTCAACTTTTATGGTTAATCTTTTTGTTTCCATATTTACCCTTCTTATAAGAATGATTTCAAAATTCAAAATTGACCCCCTTTTAAATTTGGGTCAATTTCCAAAAACTTATAGCTACTTTAGAAAAAACTAGGGGGCCAAAATAGAATACATATAAAAAAAATTTAAAAACACCTAATCTCTCCCTCGCTCTCCTCCACATCATGTATCTCGCCACCTCATCATCTTCTCCGATGGAGGTCGCCGGCCGGCCAAATTTTCCGACGACCTTCAAATTTTTATTTTTTTTATATTTCTCTAACTAATATCTCTCTTCTCTCTCTCTCCCATCTCTCTCTCATTTCTCTCTCTCTCTCCCATCTCTCTCTCTCATTTCTCTCTCTCATCTCTCTATAATTTCGGCGAAAGGGCTCCTCCCCTTCGCCGGAATAACCAGACCGGGATTTGGTTTCAACCAACCAGATCTCGGTCTAGCTGGTTGAAACCAGATCCCGGTCTGGTTTCAAACTAGACCGAGATCTGGTCTGGTTACTAACCAGACCTTGAAGGTCTGGTTATTCCGGCGAAGGGGCTCCTCTCCTTCGCCGGAATCATAGAGAGAGAGAAATGAGAGAGAGATGGGAGAGAGAGAGAAATGAGAGAGAGAGATGGGAGAGAGAGATGGGAGAGGGAGAGAGAAAGAAGAGAGATATTAGTTAGAGAAAGATAAAAAAAAAAATATTTTGAAGGTCGCCGGAAAATTTGGCCGCCCGGCGACCTTCATCAGAGAAGATGATGAGGTGGCGAAATACATGATATGGAGGAGAGAGGCGATGAGATGGAGGAGATGGAGGGAGAGATGAGGTGTTTTTAAATTTTTTTTATATGTATTCTATTTTGGCCCCCTAGTTTTTTCTAAAGTAGCTATAAGTTTTTGGAAATTGACCCAAATTTAACAAGGGGTCAATTTTGAATTTTGAAATCATTCTTATAAGAAGGGTAAATATGGAAACAAAAAGATTAACCATAAAAGTTGACTGACGGTGTTAAGAAAAGGGGGCCATATTTGAATTTACGAAAAAAAGGGGGCCATAAAGGAAGCTGGTCACAAAGTAGGGGGCCATATAGGAATTAACTCTATTATATTTTTGTGTATATATGTCAAAAGGAAGCTGACAATAGAAGGTTGAACAACGCCCTCAACCTTCATGAGGGGGAACAAGTTTATGAAAACACTGCATACTATATTTTCACACTGTACTCTTTTTCCTTCGTTAAGATTTTTTTTCCCACGGGGTTTTTCTTAACAAGGTTTTAATGAGGCAGATTATGTGTACATAAAAGATGTACATGAACAAAGAATTTGTACTGTTTTTCCTTCACTATGGTTTTGTCCCATTGGGTTTTCCTAGTAAGGTTTTAATGGGACAATTTCTGATGTGGTGGACATCCAGTGAGATTGTTATAAATATTAGATTTATGGTGGATGACCACCACCAATTGTAACTCCCACCACCATAGGTTTTCCACCATTACTTTGTATTCAAGCTCCATTATTGTGTGCCTGTTGGATGTGTAACTCATCTAGCTAAATGCCTATATAAAGAGGTTACTTTCTAATGAAGAAGATGGATCAAACCAATGTATCATAGTACTCAATATACCAATGTACCAAAGTAGAGACATTCTCTACAAACATATGAATACAAATTGATGGGCCTAAAAGGTTACCCTAAAAGGTCTCCACCCGCAAGTATACGGGCGTCAAGTGATAGTTCCGGTAAGACGGTTCGTTCCTCAGAGACTAAGTTAAACTAAATTCTAACCTTAAAACTATTGAGATTTTCGAAAGTGGTTTGATGGATGTAAAATAAAAATAAAATATAAAACTCAAAAAATAAATAAATAAAGAAATAAGTCGGTATTCAGAAAAAGGGAACCTAGGATTTTCGAATCCGTCTTCCTAATAATTCTAACGACAATTTAATTTTGTTCTAATTAGAGAGTTCTTTATATAACTCAGGTTTTAGTCCATGAACGGTCTAAAAACCCGGAAGATTTTATCGTTAAAATGGTAAAAACTTTAATAAATTATCGAGAAAATAATTATTATGACTTCATCTAAAACCCTAGATATTAAAGATTTAGCTACTCATGCTAGAAACGATAAATATTTGAATTAATATAAGGAAAAGAAGAAAGAAACTTACTTTTCTGCGATTTTCTCACCAAACAGAGCCTTAAGGAGTTGATTTCCGTCTGTTTTTCCTGGAAATCTGCCAAACGCACCCTCTGGGAAAACGATTTTCTCGTCTTCCCGGAAATGGTTTCCCTCTGGGAAATTTATTTTCTCATCTTCTTCAACCTTATTTCTCTCTCTAAACTTTTTGTTTTCTCTCTCTATTCTTAATCTCTCTCTCTCTTTCTCTGTAATCTCCCTCTCTTTCACTAAGAAGTTGAAAACAACAAGAAAAATAAAAAGCAAGAAAATGATAATATTAAAACCGAGTTTCTCTCTCTCTATACAATATCTCTCTGTCTCTCTCTCTAACTTTCTCTCTTCCTCTGTAATCTCTCTCTCTTTCTCACTAAGAAACAAAGGTTTTCAAAGAAAAACAAAAATCAAAGTTAAAAACAATTCGAATTATGAGCTGCCTCGGTTCTGTCTCTCTCTCTCTCTCTCTCCTGTTCTTCTTCCTAACCCGTGAGCTATCTCCCTAACTGTTTTTCTAAAAAAACCGAGACCAACTCTCCCCTCTCAGCCGAACTCTTCTGTTCTTTATAGACCCGTTTTGAATCGAATCCCATCCTTCTCTCTCGGGTTTCTCTCTCTAAATCTTTTCTGTTTTCGGATTTAGAGAACCATCTTTTATTTACCAAAACAGTTCAAGAAGATAAGAGAGAAGGAAGATTTCGAATCATTTGGTATGCGCGGTTCAAGACCAAGCTTTTCTGTTGCGCGGACCATGGATTTCTGTACGATGCAGTGGGACGATCGTTGATCTGTTCGGTTGTGATTCCTATCCGTAAGATGTCGAGAATACATGGTAATCTCATGCACGCAGTTGCACCGAATCGAGGACCCCTGGAACTCCTGAAGTACCACCGTGTGTGCCAGAAAGTAACCCGAATCCATCTGAGCCGTCAGTTTTGCTTCCCATCTGCACGCCACGTGTCTCTGATAGTATATGTTGACTTTTAGTCAACTGATTTGACCTGGTCTAACTTTGTCATCCGGACTCCGATCTGACTTCTGCTTTCGCCTACGGACTCGACATGGACCCCTCTTCTCATCCGAGCATTAATCTTGACCAAGAAGTCAGAACAAATGACCCAAATGCCCCTAGTCTGTATTCTTTCCGACTTTATCCGTTTTGCACGCGTAATTCTGTAAAAAGGTACCTGAACATAAAAGAGAGTAATTCGTGAGAGTAACTACTCTAGAGAGACTAACTCGTCTAAATTAAGAGACTCAGATGGGACATTTCCATGTCTCATCACAAATCAAGTTCTTTTTGTCTTTATCTCTTGGTCTATATTTCCATTATCTTTCTTCTTCCCTCCTTTATTTTTCACAACAAGAAATGATTTTTCATTAGCTTTCTAACAAGATCCACTTTCAATACCTTTTTCAAAAAAAAAACCAGAAAAAATAGCATTTTTTCCCTTTACGTTTTTCTGCAAACGTGTTTGCAACAATTTGTTATGCAAACGTGTTTGGAACAATCTGTTATGCAAACGTGTTTGGAACAATCTGTTATGCAAACGTGTTTGCAACAATCTGTTACGCAAACGTGTTTGCAACAATCTGTTCTGCAAACGTGTTTGTCCCAGTCATCGTTTTCCCTTCTGTTTTATTATATAGATATTTGTTGTCGTGCCCAATTGAAGGACCGGGACGTGCATGTAATTTGTACATTAATTATTGTCTTTTTTGATAATTCCACACTGTGTACAGGGTCATTTTGAGAATGTTGTCATTATTTTTGCCATTTTAATGTTAATGATGTACAAAACGTCACTTCCATCCTCCTCCAAACTAACTTGCTCATCTTTTATGTATTCCCTATTTTGTTTAAGTCCATAGTGTTTCACTGTCATTGTTGGAGATCTCAATTTTGATGTGTTGTTGGATGCAATTTTTAAATTTCTTAATAAATGGTTCACACAGTTTAATGGAAGATCAAGAGCCACCATCCAGTAATCAAATCTCACCTTACATGCTGACAAGGTTACAAATTCTTATCTCACCAAATAAAAACTTCGTAGATCTTTTGGATTTTATTTAAAAGTGACGAAATCTTAGAGATTTTGTTGACCAAAAGAGTTAAATAACACATTTAACAAGTTCAACACCATCTGGAGTCATATCCTATAAATAAGTCAATCGCATCAAACATTGAAGAGGACTGAGTTAACAGAACAGAAAGCCAAAGAATAAAAAATTGGGTTTTTGTTGGTTTAAGAAAATATGGAAGGTAAAATCATTATGAATGTGATGAATGTAGCTGCTTTTTTCATGGCAATATTTGTTATATTGGGGATGTTTAATCAACAAGTTTCAGCACTTGATCTAAGTTGTATTACAAATTGCGTTAACGCATGTGTTAAGCCAGATCTAGGTATTGTACATCTTTCCCACATATATAGTGTTCATGTTTATATATACATATATATATATATATATATATATATATATATATATATATATATTTACATTTAAGAAATAAATTTGTACAAAATCTATTCATACAAGAAAACCGTTTATATATGACAATGACACTAACATTTTTCGTTAAAATTTGGTGATTTGCAGGGGCGGTGGCCTGTCTCACTGCATGTCTTCAACAATGCGTCTAACAATGTCTAATCTTTTGTATACTTCAAGAATAAATGTTGCTGTAAATGGGTGATTAGATCACTTAATTTCTCTTTAAATGAGTTTTGTGATCTTAAATAAAGTATCTCCCTTAAGAAATGTCTCCAGATTCTTGTCCATTTTTTACTTTACCAGTTTTCATAATTTTTTATAATTAGTGGATGTGTGCATCACAAATTTAAATCTCATAACAATGCATCTTGATGGCTAACGAAAATCCCATGAAAAAATAAATGAGATTAAAGACCTCCACGTTTAATTTAAATTGGGTCGAGTTGTATATTGAAACGAGCTCGGAAATTAATAAAACGAGCTCGTTCTAATAGAGTTCTGTTGATACGTTCGGCTACATCATTCTGCTGTGGTGTCTTTTTAACCGTATGGAGTCGCACTATCCTTTGGTCTTCACAGAACCTATTAAACTCGTTTTCCGCAAAATTCTATTCCATTGTCGGTCCTCAAGCATTTGATTGATTTTCCAGTTTGCTTCGCAATCAAGGTCTTCCACTGCTTGAACTTGACGCATGCTTCATCTTTGCGTTTTAGTATGTATTGTATGGGCCAAAATACATCACCAGGAGCTCCCCCAGAAATCCACGATTAATGGGTTTACACGGTGACCAAGCCCATTAATTAATGGATAATGGGCCTGACCCATTTATCTTCGAGCACCTCCTTAGCGGCAAAAATACGAAATTACATCCATCTCGGGATAAAGAGGTCCACCCTCACCTCCTTAGTAGACCAAAAATACAGAATCACATCCAGCTCGGAATAAAGAGGTCCGCTCACCTTCTCGTCAGGCCTCCCTCTGCATAGCCGTTGAGGGGACGTTACATCCATTCAAGATGACAATATCCCGAATATACCCTAAGGGGTTACAATATCCGTATTAATGGAGTCGACTCCATGCGTTACCACATTGAAGACGACAACTCACCCCCAGGTGACAGTCGATTGGCAACACTATAAATTGACCAAGAAGAAGATGATACAGGGCATCTGATTCTGGGCGAATACATCGACTAC
Organism: Eschscholzia californica subsp. californica; assembly: GCA_002897215.1. Lineage (NCBI taxonomy): Eukaryota > Viridiplantae > Streptophyta > Magnoliopsida > Ranunculales > Papaveraceae > Eschscholzia > Eschscholzia californica. Next base: position 587,599 of record BEHA01000153.1, read on the forward strand.
TGGCTTAATATCAAGCATCACAATATCAATCCACCACTCCCTCTTTCATACAGAGGGATTAACTAGTTGTCTACCACACTTCTACTACTATCGACGTCTTATTATCTCCCTGTGGTCGATCGATCCAACATCCATTGAATAACCTACGACCACTCAGCAAAGGAGGTTGACCTATATTCAAAGGAGGGCGACCTATCTTTCTCTCTCTTGAAGGCCACCCATCAAGGGAGGACGACCTACCTTTCTCTCTCTCCTGAAGACCACTCATCAAGGGAGGACAACCTATCTTTATCTCTCCTGACGACCACTCATCAAGGGAGGACGACCTGTCTTTCTTTCTCCTGACGATTAAAGGAACCAAGCTACTTTATCTCTTCTGGAGCTCAGGCCTTCCTTACTTCACCCACGTGATTATCTACAAGGTTCGACCCTTAAAACTTTCTACTTTATTTATGGTTCATACCCTCGACTAAGGCAAACCTCACCAGTGTTTTCTTAGTAAAGGACATACCTCATTGGCTGCCATATTTTCTCAGTTCAAACAAGTCAGTCCATCCGTAGAGATCGAACGCCGACCACTATACGACCCGCGCCTAAATTCTGACCGTCATCCAACCAACGGTAACTTTCTAAGGATATCACTCGCGTACCCATTACTTCTCTTGCAAGTTTACTGACTTGACCGTCGGATCCCCCTTAGGCCGGAACCATCCCGGTGTGCAAGGGATCTTATGGTCGCGTATGTTTTGTCTCTTGTGTCACAGGTTAAAGCCCTAAACACGTCATCGATGCCCGCAAAAATATTAACTAGTGTATTTACAACCATTATCATCCAGAGTTCCCAAAAAGATTAGATTCCTCTTCAAATCTGGAACATGTCTTGTGGTTATTATGGTCCTCACATTACCATCGTGCATCTTGATCTGAATTGTACCGATTCCTACCTCCTTACAGGGAACGTCGTTTCCCATTAACACCTTACCGCCATTAATGACCTTGTAAGTGGAAAACCAATCCCTATGAGGACATACATGGCACGTATTACCAGTATCCAAAATCCACCTATGTTCCTAAACAGAGACATTGATAGCCAGAAAGATAGCTTCATCACATTCTTCAATGATTCCAAGACAGTACCATCGTCGTTTTCTTCTTGGATTTGCCTTCCCTGGTTTCTTTTGAAGCTCGAGATAATTCTTCTTGAAGTGTCCCTCCTTCTTATAATTAAAGCATCTGTACTTCTTAGGTTTTGATTTAGACCTAGACCGACCCTTCTCATTGCCTAGATGCTGCAACCTTCCCCTTACAACCAAAGCATCTTCAATTCCGACGTGTTTTCTTTCATTGACTTTCGTCTCAACTCCTTGGAGTTTAATGTTGCTTTAACATCCTCCAATGTTGTAGTTTTTTTACCAGACATATAAGAATCAACAAAACTTTCATATGATGGTGGCAGGGACGGTACTGCCTTATCTTCATCTTCAAATTTGACATCTGTATTTGTCAAATCCAAGAATACTCGGTTGATTTCATCCATATGGTCTTTCAACGAGTCCCCTTATGTAAACTAAATAATTTTTTCTTTAGATACAAACGATTAATTAGAGAACTCGTCATACACCTTGCTCCAGCTTGCTTCATAGTCCATCGGGCGTTGTTTCTGTCGCTATTTCTGCAAGACCTCACTGCTCAAACATATAGAATCTGTAAATGAGATCTTCCTTCTCTATTCTGATAACGATTCAGCGAGTTCATCCTTTCCGTTCAACGTTAAGCAAATCCTGTTAAACTAATACTGCTCGCATCTTAATCTTCTAAAGATTAAAATCATGACTTCCATCGAACTTCTCTATCTCGTATTTTATTATTACAGAAACTGACAACAAATGACACACTCAAGCATGTTAAACAAGCGAATCAAAATCGATAAACGCATATAAATGCTAAAAGTCTCCTCACTAGTACCCTCATCCTAATATGTAAGTGTCCAACCACAATGAGCATCATCTAAGTCCAAAGTTACAAAACCACGATTCCTATCTTAGTACATTTCGCCTCGACTTTAGCCTCACGGTCATACACTCTCAAACATGAAATCACTCAAAAATAGATAATAATGGTTCACTCTAATGTGTGAGCATGGAATGAAGTGAAACTCAACACATACAAAATAAATGAGGATAACAAGTTTTAGAACGAAATGATCTCTAAAGAATGAAAATAACCACTAAAATGGAATGGGGAAGTTCACTCACCCTTCTCACCCACTATACCCTCTAACAATGCTTCCTAAAGGTCAACGAATACAAGTAATGAGATGGAAGTGATGAGATCCCGAGAATGTCGACATCCTCAATAAGACGAACGCTCAAACAACTTCTGAACTTAGCTTTCTGCTTTGAACACATTATTTCTCATAACACTCACACATAAAAGTACAAAATAACACATAAACTCATTTGTTTTCCTCTTTTTTTTCACTTTTTTTTTTCTTTTTTTTTTCTTTTTTTTTTAACAAAACAAATACAAACACTAGTATTCTCAACAAACAACTTTTTCTTCTTTCGCACTTTGGTTTCACATTCTTCTTTCTATAACTATCATGCCTTCATTCTCGGGAGTAAGATGATGAATAGGTGGCGGAGTATCCGTTTCCCTATAGTTGACACTATTATCGGGTTTCATGGACTACAAGAGTAAGGTCACTATCCTGATGTCACTCCTAGTGGCTAAGAAAGTTGAGCTCATGAGATCGTCTAAGCTCTTTTAAAAGTTACGAGGTTGTGTAGCTCTTCATTCTACTCAGAGTTAGCGCAGAAGAGTACACTCGAAAACAATATAAAGGCTCAGATATCTCACATGGGTTTAAGTCTCCGCTAATGACTAGTATAGGTCCCTCAGAAATGTTTCTTCTTCCTTAGGATGCTACTCACATGATCAGACAACAAACGCTAAAGGACTCGACATTCATGAAAAAGACTAAGAACATGCATAACATTCACCAAAACTGAAACACATGCATCAACATACTTAAGCATACCACTAAAGTCATATCAAATCTACCCAAAAAAATTTCAAATTTGGTCGAATTTATCGAACCCTCTTGTCTTTTGAAACCCCATGGTCATGGCTGAAAGTCATACCCCATCCCCAAACTTAAAACTAACATTGTCCTCAATGTTTCAACCATATACTCACCAAAAGATAAGACATATTAATTTAAAGAGAAGAATGGAAAGATATGACCACAGCCGGAGGAGATAAAAGATACTAGTACCGAGACTCGCGTATGAACAGGTTCCGAGTTGATGTCGAGCTCGTCGTCATCCCCAAACTTGGAACAAACTATGCCTCAGAAGCAAAACAAGTAAGAAATGCTCCTATGATCAACAAGAGATATGAGAATGAAGCACATAAGATCATGACCATAAAAATGACCACTAACGCGGGTACACACGATTGCATTGAGCTATGCAATTAGCCGTTGATTCTCTTGCTTTCGCAAGAGCACGAGTTCTGTCTCGTGGAGGGTTTCCAGAGATGATACCCACAAACATCAAGACCTATCTCAATCAGTCAAAGATCACACAATAAGAGACGAAAATTTTGTGGGTCAACCCAAAGAAAGCTATACGCAGGTGCTAATCGTCTCACAAAAAGATAAAGAATATGAAGTGCACATGAGACGATAAAAGAAAACAAGCCATCTCCAAACTTAGTGGGTGCACAGTCCACTAAGTAGGCATAAATAGAAGGAACGACAACAAAGAAATCATCAATAGGATCGACATACACGTGAAGGGTCAAAATATCAGTCGAAGGCAAAAAATCATCTGGAAGCTTAGTGGACAGAATATCCACTATATCCATAGACGTCTTTGGAAAGACGTCTGAAATGTCCCAAAAGGGATCAACAACCGAGTTTGAGATCATGTGGAAAGTCGAACTAGACTCTAAGGGTAAAGCAATAGGCTCGGGGACCAAGTCAAAGTTCATGGTTTCCTTAGGTAAATAGTCTGACAAACTATCCAACATGTCTCTAACTACTAAGTCATCAATATCCTCAAAGGCATCTGGAGCCTCGCAGTCAGTGATAATATCAGGCCTTCCTAGAATTGCATCTAAGACTGACTCCTTACAAGTGTCAAAAATCGGATAGTTCATAATCGTGTTATCCTCAAACTTGCTCGTAGAGCCATCATCCTGAACATCAAAGTCTGGTAGAGTCTTATCATAATGAGACGATAAGGATCGAGGTAAAGAGACCATAAGGTTATCAATCTGTTCAGATTCGTGGGTACTATCAGTAAATTCATCGACATTTAACTTAGTACTAAGGTTAGACGTATTACCCTCGTCATCGTACCTAGTAGTACCCTCTTGAGTTTGGGGTGGTGAAACCCCTTCCTCGTCGACGAATGACTGTGACTTAAGCATTTTTACCTGTTGAGCCAAGGACTCAATCTCCTGCTGCATTTGAGTCGCAAATTGCGACATCATCTCAGTAAAATGACTCTTAGACTCTGTTTGGGATCTATCCTCGAGAGTCTCCTCATAATAAGGCTCACTAGTATAATTAAATGAAGACTCTTGATCATAACTCCTACCGTACATATTAGGATCATACCTACCTCTAAAGTCATTGGTCTCAGAATAGTGTGGACTATAAGGTCTCTCATACATATTTGGTGTCAAACCATATCCATCACTAATCTGACCATCTCTATACATTTGTCGGTATTTTCCTAATGTCATACGAGATCGATCAGGTTCTGGTTTACTCCACTCACTAATCGGACTGTTTCTAGACATTCGTTGATCATAATCCCTAAATGTTATACCAGGTCGGTTGGGCTCGTCTCTACACATCTGTCGGTACTCTCCTAGGGTCATACCATGTTGGTTCGGCTCAGCTCTACGCAACTGTTGGTATTCTCTTAAGGTCATATCAGGTCGGGTAGTGATGGAACTCCTCAGATCAAGGTCATCATCATCAACATGTAATGCCCAACCGTTAGAATAACGTGCCATGATCTCACAATGCTCAAGGAACTAACAAACAAGCTATCAATGCAACTCAAAACTTATCCAACCAATCACACACAAGTAAGAAAGAAAGAGATAGAATACGATACTAGCGAATGCTCGTCTCGTTTCATTCTTCCTTCCGATTTCTTTCTTTTCCTTCGCTCCTATGTTCTTCTTCTTCTTCTTCTTCTTCTTCTTTTTTGACTTTTTTTCTTTAAATTGGTACTTGAGAAACAAGAAAAGATAAGAAGTTGCGAAAATAAAGAAAGAAAAACGTCTAAGTTAACAAATAACACTAAACTAATGAACAAAACAAGCAAACAATATACAAACTACTAAACCTATCCCCGACAGCGTCCCTTAGCAAATCCGAGACCGGGATACGGGCGTCAAGTAATAACCCGGTAAGACCGGGATCGATCCACGAAGATAGGAAGGTAATACGAATATCGAGAAAGTCTAACCCACCGGTTTAAGTGTCAGTCACTAACTCAGACTAAAAACGAAAAGATAATAAGTTGGGTTTTTGGATTGATTTCAAATAAATAAACAAATAAGGCTAACTAAACTAAAGGTGAGAGATTCGGGAAGAGTCGAGCAAGAATCGAATGAGAGGGATACTTCGATCCACAAAATCGATAGTGACTAGTACTAATGATATATAAACATGAAAAGTTGGTTAACTTCACCCATTTACTTGGATTGGTCAACGAACTCTTGGTTTAACTCAGATTCCAGTCCAATAACGGTCTAAAAACCCGGAAGATTTTATCATTAAAAGCAATAAAACTCTTTTGTCACATCAAAACATGTTTCACGAGTATCCAACTACAAAAGCTAGCTAGACATGGCGATACAAATAATAAACGGGAAGAAAACAAAGAAAGACACGAGTTAAGGTGAGAATCTCCCTATTCCGATGAGGCGCGAGACTAAGATCGACGGAAAATAAAAGTCTTTGTGTGCTGATCTCCCTGTAACAGAATGCAGAAGTCCCCTTAACAGTGTACAATAGGTGTCCTCTCAGTAGAACTTGACATCCCCTTAACAGAGTGTCATCTTCTTCCTCTCAAACCAAATCCATCATGAAAGTTTGATCAAGCCTTCTCTCACTACCCCAAAGCACAAAGAAATTCAAAGGAAACCAAGACAAAGTAGCTCCAAGTCAAACCCCTATAGTTTCCGGCCAAAAGTATGGCTGGAATCACCACAACCTGATATCTGTTTTTCCGGCAAGAAGGAAGGTACGGTTGCTGCTTTCCCGTGATGGTTCTAAGCGTCGCAAGCTGCTGTTGAGTTCGAGCCGAGAAGAACCGAACAGCTTCCTAACTGTTCTTGCTGTTGTCAGACCGAAGTTAAAGCTTCCCGAGCTACAATGGTGATTCGAGTTGGCTCCGGCAGCTTGTTGTTATTTCCGACCAAGTTTAATGGTGAAGACCCTAGCTACTGTCCTTGTTAGCTGCTGTTCCGTCACCTCTTCTTCTCACCCGTGCCGGCTAAGCTTGGCCGGCCTAGTGTGCTGGCCGAACCAAGCTTGGCCGGCAACTCTCCCTTTCTTTGTCTCTCTCTCTCTCTCTCTCTTTTCTCCAAACCTCCACACAAACCCTAATTTTCTAATTGAGAAGATGAAGTCTGACTTTCTTTTCTTTTATCTCAAAAACCCCCAAAAAGACCAGCCCTTGACTTGCTTAGCCTAACTTTGACTTGGGCTTGTAAAGACGAGTGCCATTAAATTTTCTCCTTTGGTCTTCTTCCTTGGGCTTTTGTGCCTGACTTTGAGTCTTATTACAAACCAAGGGGTGCCTTCAAATTTGTCTCTACTTCCTCTAATTTTCATAAATATAAAAATGGCCCTCGGCTTTTTTCTTACATAACTTTCCCGTTCGAACTCGGATTCGACTTCCGTTTTCGCCGTCGGACTCACCATTGACTCAACTTGCCATTTAACCTCTGATTTTTCACCAAAATTACCAAAATACCCCTGGTACTATTTCCTTACGGTTCCCACATGAGATGAAAGTGTGACAAACGCTCTATTTTATTCCGAATTAAGAGTCAAACTCAAAATGAGGTACCTACCAAGAAAAACATATAAATAATTAGAAATAAAACACGAAAAGAACTAACTAATCGAAGTTAAGTAATCCAAATGTTGTATTTTTAACGCCACATCAGAAACCTCAAAACTTAAGTTCTGATACCAATTTTCTATAATAAAAACAAGTAATCCAAGAAAAGCAATAGGAAATAAAGAACAATCACACAGAATACAAGAGGTGTACATGGTTTGATTGGTGAGACCTACTCCAAAGCGACAACAACGACATGATTTCCACTATGATAAGCAAAAAAATTACACAAGAGATTCGTGAGAATTAGACACAGATATCTCCCATGGTTTTAGTTTATGTAGCAATTTGAAGGAGATGTCCTTCGACCAAGAATGCAATATGAGCAATTTGTCGGATAGGAAAATTGGTGAAGAAGATCACCAAGTCTGGGTGATTTAGGGATCGTAATGTTTAGCTAGAAATCAACTACGATCGTCGAATTACGAAGTAACTCGCAGCTAACTTTGATCGGATCCTATATCGGGTTACACATAAGAATGGGTACTTGATCGGGTGATATGACTAGTGGGAATGGGATATATTCACTAGTGGGAATGAGATATATTCTGATAGGCCTAAAAGAAGTTTGGGCAATGATAGCACAAAAAGGCCCGAAAAAGGGGTTTTGGGCCTAAAGCGATTGGAGCACTTTTAGGTCTCGGATTGGCCTGAAATTTGGTGGGACGGTTCCTTGGTTCATTTAATAGGGAAGGAAAAATATGCCAATTTTGGCCTGATTTGGACGTCCACAAGTCAGGGAATCAAAAGATGGAAACTAGTTTCTATTTTTGACGATTTCCTTCAACTTTATTCAAAAGGGGCTTTTATGGAACTTCCAAAGAGTGGGACTCTTATTAGGGTTCTATATAATGACCCTTAGGTCAGTGAATAAGGTTGTGGATTTCTCTTAGAGTTTTCTTACTCTACAACACCAAGTAGAGAGGAGAAAGTGAGCTAATTCCCAAAAGCTATCAACTTGTCAAACAAAGAAGAATGAGTTCTTCTTGTAATCAAACCACCATTGTTATTCTAGCTAATATACAAGGTGGGAGATCAAGTAACCCATTCGGTGTCCCGAGTAGAGGAGCTACACTTGAAGCTTTTGGTCTTCGCATGCGATTGGAAAGTTTCGAGGGAAAACTAGCGATTAAGGTAATCTCTAACTCTTAACTAATCATTAGCTTATGCATGA
>BEHA01000153.1:601286-614035 GCA_002897215.1 Eschscholzia californica subsp. californica
ATTATTGGTAAGTCCAGATTGATTCGGAGAAGTCCGAAGAGATACAAACATGTCCGGGCCCAAAAGGGAGGCCCGGAAAGGCTTTAGGTGGGCCGGCCATGTGATGGCCGACCTAGGCAAAAGGGCCGGCTATGTGATGGCCGGTTAGGCCCTAAGTGGGCCGGCCAAGGAAGCCCATAAAGGGCTATGTTCGTCGGCCACTTCAAGTAACCCTAAAGAGGGTATTTTGGATGTTGCCTTATAATTAGGTTTAGGAATCCTAGTTTGAGTCTAATACCTCTTCTAGGGATTTCTATATATACCTAATTATACAACCTCGAGAGAGAGCTTTTCTAAGAGCTTTTTGAGACAAAGATTTCTCAAAAAGGTCTGAGTATTAACTGAAAGAGTTTTAGAATATACATCTCAGAGAGAGAGAGAGAGAAAAGGAGTTTTCTCAAGTATCTAGTCAAGAAGAAGGAGTTCTTCATCTCAACCTTCAAGAAGGTCCTAGCTGACTGAAAGGAGGGAGTTCAAGTCATTACTCGGTGTCTCAAGTAGAGGAGCTACACTTGGAGCTCTTATCTTCCGAATACTGGTCGGGATTTAGTTCGTGGGAAAGCGATTAAGAGGTAATCATCTTTCCAATCTAGTTCATTGGTATGTTCATGTATAGATCCTGGAAACTAGTGTTAAACATAGAGATGATTGAGATTCTGCTACCAACACTAGACAATTAGGTGTATGAGATACCCTACAAAACCCTTCAGTGGCATCACGAGCCGTTTGCATGAACTATCTTTGACTAGACGAATTAGATTCAAACTTGAACAACTAGATACTAGTGTTTATGATGTTTGAATAGAGATTCAAGCATAGTTTGATGAGATCAAATTAGGGTTTTGAATGTGATTCTTGACCTAGAAACACTAAAAACATAGTTTTATGAAAAAAGTTTTCTTAAACAAGCTTTAGGTTTTAAGAATTTTGATAAAAATCATCAAAACCATGAAGATTGGTTGATGAATTTGTCAAAAACAGTAACTAACAGCAGCTGGAACAAAGAAAAACAGAAAAGAATTCAGTTGGAACGGTAGAGTTTCCAAAAAGTTTGGAAACATAGCTGGCCGGACCGGACAGGACGCGTCCGGGCCGGACTAGCACGTCTCGGACAGCTTGTCCGAGACAAAGAGGGTCGCGGACTGGAAATCCCAGTCTGTGAAGGACCGGGAATCCTAGTCCGAGCTGGACGCGTCTGGGATATCCCAGTCCAACACGGACTAGGAGTCCGAGACTCTCGGGTCTCGGACGTCCCAGCGCGTGGAAGACGCGTCAGGGATATCCCAGTCCGAGACGGAATAGGAGTCCGACACAGGAGCGTCTCGGACATCCCTGACACGTCTAGGACGCGTTCGAGGGAACCTATTAAGTCTCGGTCTAGGACCGAGACACTGGACAGTGGTCCGGACGCATTTAGAATGCATCTAGAGCAACCAGACGCATCTAAGATGCGACTGGAAGCTTCCAGACGCGACTGGGATGCGACCGGAGCATTCAAGAAACATCTAGGACGCATCTGGACGCGTCCAGAAGGCATCCTAAGTAGGATAGCCCTGCCGTCTGTGAACAGAAGCGTCTGGGACGCGACTGTTGATGGGCCTAAAAGGTTACCCTAAAAGGTCTCCACCCGCAAGTATACGGGCATCACGTAATAGTTCCGGTAAGACCGGTTCGTTCCTCAGAGACTAAGTTAAACTAAATTCTAACCTTAAAACTAATTAGATTTAAAAATGGTTTGATGGTGGTAAAATAAAAATAAAATATAAAACTCAAAAATAAATAAAGAAATAAGTCAGTATTCAGAAAAAAGGGAACCTAGGGTTTTCGAATCCGTCTTCCTAACAATTCTAACGACAATTTAATTTTGATCTAATTAGAGTGTTCTATAACTCAGGTTTTAGTCCATGAACGGTCTAAAAACCCGGAAGATTTTATCGATAAATAGTAAAAACTATAATAAATTTATCGAGAAAATAATTATTATGACTTCATCTAAAACCCTAGATAGAAAAGATTTAGCTACTCATGCTAGAAACGATAAATATTTGAATTAGTATAAGAAAAAGAAGAAAGAAACTTAAATTTTCTGCAATTTTCCCACCAAACAGAGCCTAAGGAAGTGATTTCCTTCTGATTTTCAGAGAATTCTGCCAAACGCACACTTAGGGAAAACGATTTTCTCGTCTTCCCCGAAATATTTTCCTCTCTGAGAAAATTATTTTGTCTCCTTCCTTAACTCTCTTTCTCTCTCTACCTTTCTGTTTCTCTCTCTCTTTCTACTAGAACTCTATGTAATCTCTTTCTATTAATGTATACTATCTCTCTCTCACCAAGAAAACAGAAAACAAAAAAAAGAAAATCAAAAACAAATGATGAAGAGATTAACCAATTTTCAAACTCGATTCTCTGTCTACAATCTCTCCTCTCTCTCTGTAATCTATCTATCTCTCACAAATAAAGAGAATACAATAAGAAAGAACAAATCAAAACATCAAAAACTTCTCTCTACTGTTTCTACTATCTAAAACCGAGAGTAAGAAACTTCTCTCTCTGTTCTATCTCCCAAAAACCTCCAAATGTCCAAAATGCCCTCAAGTATGTCTTTCTCTCGATCTTATCCATCTTTCACACTGATCTCCGTAAAAGACACCTGGACGAAAGAAACAAGTAATTCGTGAGAGTAACTGCTCAAAATAGACTAACTAGCCCAAATTAAGAGGTTCAGATGGGACATTTCCATGTCTCATCAAACATCCCCAAACTTAGATTTTGCTAGTCCTCGAGCAAAACAGATAAATAAAACTAATCCCATTTCACCACTTTCGTAGGGACCCACGATTGCACTTAGCACGTACAACAAGCCGTTAAACCTCTCGGTTACCCAAGAGGATGAGTTTTGTCTCGTGAGGGTTTGCAGTGAATATACCCACAAAATTCAAAAATCAAAAATGCCAAAGGGTCTAAATATGATGTGGACTAAAAATGTTCATCCGGTAGATTTTCGAAAGTTAATAGAAATGAAATCCAAGTCGGCCAAACCATATAAACGCTAAAAATCCCTTCACTCGTAATCAAGACCTAAAGTGCACGTGACCAGCCAATGTGAGTATCCTTTCGGTTCAGAACAGACACGACCTCGATTACCGTCTCGATACATTTCGCCTCGACTGCTGCCTCACGGTCATACACTCAAAAATCAAAGTCACTTAAGAATGGTTCACTCTATGTGTTAGTATGAATATGAAGGAAAACTCAACACATAAAAAAGACGGACTAAAATTCTGTGGACGACTGATCTCAAAGAAGGAAACAACCACTAATATGGAATGGGGAAGCTAACCAACTCTTCTCACCTGATCTACTATCTAACAATGCTTCCTAGAGGTCGATAGACACTAATGAGGATCTGACTAGAACTTCTGAGAACTCGACGTCTTCAAATCTTCAAGAACTACTTCAAGGGGTAAACACTCAAACAAAACTACATAAACACTTTTTTATTTCATTTTCATTTTCATTTCTCTCTCTTTTTTTTTTATCTTTACTACTGACTCTGGTAATAAAACTCAAAATCTATAACATACTTTCTTCACATTATTCTTTCCTTGGGTAAAATTCTATTCACTTTGCTTCATGCCTTATTCTCAGGGTTCTAAATAATGATGGCATTCCTATCTTCCTCTAGTTGACACTGTTTTTAAGTTTCTCAGACTACAAGAGAAGGTTTGCATTCCTGATGACATCCCTAGTGGTTGTAAAATTTGAACTCAAGAGATCAATTGAGTTCTAAGGAATATTGCGAGGTCGAGTAGCTCTTTATTCTACTCAGAATTAGCTCAGAAGAGATCACTCAAAACAAAAAGAAAAGCTCAGAATCTCACATAGGTTAAGTCTCCACTAATGATCGATTAAGTTCTCTCAGAAAAGTCTACTCTTCACCTATCTAATACTCACATGGCTAGTGCACAGACAACTTCAAGACTCGAAATTCGTGGAAAAACCTTTAGCAAAAGCATAGTACAATCAACTAGACTCACGTTTCTAATCCAAAAATTAAAAATTTTGAACCCTTTTGAATTTTTGAAATAAGGACTAAAAATTCTCCCCCCATCCCCAAACTTAAACCGAACATTGTCCTCAATGTTCTGAAGACTATGCAAACTAACATTGTCCTCAATGTCCTGTTTGAGCAATGAGGTCTTGCGGGAAGTAGTGACGGAAACTACAGCCGATGGGCTATGGAGTAAGCTGGAGGCAAGGTATATGAAGAAATATCTAACTAATCATTTGTATCTTAAGAAGAAATGATTTAGTTTACAGATGTTAGAAGGAGAATCGTCAAAAGACCATATAGATGAAATCAACCGAGTATTATTAGATTTGGCAAATATAAATGTCAAATTCGAAGATGAAGATGAGGCAGTACTCTCGCTTTTGTCTTTGCCACCATCAAATGAAAGCTTTGTTGATTCTTTTATGACTGGAAAAATAACTACAATCTTGGAGGATGTTAAAGCAGCGCTGAATTCTAAGGAGTTGAGACGGAGGTCAATAGAAGAAAGCAGTTCAGAAGATGGTCTGGTTGTAAGGGGAAGGCCGCAGCATGTGGTCGATGGGAAGGGTCGTTCACGATCTAAATCGAAACCTAAGAAGTACAAATGCTATAATTGTAAGAAAGAGGGACATTACAAGAAGAATTATCTCGAGCTTAGAAAGAAACCAGGGGAAGCAGCAGTTATCGAGGAAGATGATGGTAGTGTCTTGGCAATCATTGAAGAATGTGATGAAGCTACAGTTCTGGCCATTAATACCTGCTTCGTTGGAGATAGGTGGATTTTGGATACTGGTTGTACGTTCCATGTCTGTCCTCATAGGGATTGGTTTTCCACTTACACGACCATTAATGGAGGAAAGGTGTTAATGGGAAACGACGCTCCCTGTAAGGTGGTTGGAATTGGTACTATCCAGATCGAGATGCACGATGGTATTCTAAGAACTATAACAGACATCAGACATGTTCCATATTTGAAGATGATTCTGATCTCTTTGGGAACTCTGAGTGATGATGGTTGTAAATACATTGGTGAAGGTGGTGTGTTTCGGATTTCTAAGGGGGGTCTTACAATTATGAAAGGGTTGAAGAAGAATGGTCTGTATGTGCTACAAGTAACACTGTTACTGGAATTGTAGTGGTATCATCATCAGACAAGGATATTAAGACTACCTAGCTATGGCATATGCGGTTAGGGCATATGAGCGAAAGAAGGATGACTATACTGAGCAAGAAGGGTTTACTCTATGGGTAGAAGGTTGGAAAACTTGAATTCTGCAAACACTGTGTCTTCAAGAAACAGTGACGGGTCAAATTCAGTACAACGGTTTATAATATCAAAGGAAGGGTAACTCGGTATCAAGTAGTAACCGGTAAAACCGGAGTCGATCCAAGGATAGGAGGGTAACTCGGATATCGGACGGTCTTATCCACCGGTCTAGATATTTCAAGCTAACTTAGACCAAGAAGGAAGAAGAACAAAGGTAAATGGGGGGTTTATAATCGAATAAGCAATAGAGAATAAAACAAGTAGAACTAAACTAAATTATCAAAGTAAACGGGCGAGAGAGATTCGAGAGAAGAGTTCGGAGGAACAAGAGTCGGGGAAGAATAGTCGGGAGGCAAATAAGTAAGAGAGATGTCGAAGTCCAGGAATCCATAATGATAAACCTACGACTATGTGTAGTCCGATTTAGTGTGTCGAGGTACAATCGATATTCGACTCCTAAAGTAGATGTCTCTAAGTACTACGTATATCCAGAGATCATACTTAGTCAAACAAACGTCTAAATCGGTTAATCCCGAGTCATCGAAGGTGTTCTCTAGTCGCCTAACTATAGAAAGTGCATGACAAGACACATGAAAATACAATCGAAACGATAATCGAAATAAATGAACATCAATTAATAATCAAAACATCAAATCATATTAAACATAATCACAATTTCATCACATTTCATCTCATATGATCGACACACTAGAGTTAGCTAAAATGTTGAATGAATAATAAATGAAAAGAAGATAAAGAGAGAATCCCCCTTTTTCGATGTGATGCGAGGCTAAGATCGTCAGAAAATATAAGCCGTTAGGTGCAGCCGATCTCCCCTTAGAAAAAACTAGGGTTCCCCATAGTAATCAGCATCATCTTCTTCATCCATCACAAACCACCATTAAAGCTAAACCCTAGCTTTCTCTCTCTAGAAATTTCTAACCCAAAATCAAATCAAACCACATGAGAAGCAAGATCATGGCATGGGGAGTAGAAGCTCTAAGGTTCCCGGGCAAGAACGTGGCCGGAAACTATAGAAAAATCCGGCCAAAGAAAGACATGATATCTGGCCAAAAACCATAAAATCCGGCTAAAATAACACTTCCCGGCCAAGATACCCACTGTCCCGAGCATGTCGCGTGCTTGTCCCAAGCTGCCGTGCACGTCCCACAGACGTCCCGTGGTCTATGAAGATTCTAGCTGCTGGTCGCGTGCTGGGAACTCGGAGCTGCTGTTCCGGTCCAAGCCGGCCATCCCCTGAAAGCTGTTGTTGTTCGGTGGTAGCGTCCCGTGCTCCATGGCCATCCCGAGCAGCTTCCATGGTCACATCTTACTGTCCCGTGCTAAACTCGAGTCTTCTTGTGCGCCGGCCTAGTGTTGGCCGGCCAAGCTTGGCCGGCTTCCTCTTTATTCCTCTCACTCTTTCTCTCTAGCTCAAACTCTCTTCAAGAACTTCCAAACCCCAAACCTTAGGCTCTTTCTCCCAAACTTGTTGTAGTGTAGAAGATGATGAATAGTAGATGATCTTTTGACAACTCAAAATCCTAGACTTTGTCAAGACCATTTTGACTTGGCCCATAAAGAGGTGCCTCTAAAATCTCTACTCCTTTCTTTCTTCTTCTTTTTTCTTTGTGGGCTTTTGGCTTGTCTTTGGGCTTGACTTTGATTTCAAATTAGAAACAAAGGAGAGTGCCTTCAAATAAATAATTTGTCTTCTTTCTTCCATATCTTCCCCGTCCGAACTCCGAATTGAATTCCGTTTTCACTGTCAGACTCGTCATTAACTCCACTTGTCATTTGATTTGCTTGTAGTTCTTTTCTCTCGTTTTGGGCACATGAAATGATAGCGATTAATGCTTCATTTTATTCCGAATAACACGCTTAACTCCAAAATAGGTACGTAACATAAAAACACATAAAATAGCATTTATAATACTCAAAACGAACTAATTAAGCTTAGTTAGGCTCTCCAAATGGGAACTAATTAAGTTCTTTGGTGAACTCGAAGTCGGTTCTTTGGCATTATCTGTTTATATTTTGGAGTGTTCTCGATCTTGGTCGAGGCATACATACTTCGAACTGAGATAGTTGTTAAAGACTTCATCGTATCCTGAAGGCATCATTCCATACCCGTTGTGTACTCGTGGTTTTACCAGAAGGGGGCGAATTACTGTCTAAAAGATCGATATTATCGAGCTTTGAAGTTTCGCGTACAACATCATATTTCTAGTTTTCCATTTCAAACTAGTAGCAACAATAATTTTCCAACACCAAGTATCCTTGAAGAAGATAAATTTTATTTACCAAAGATACATGATAATCCAAAACAAGAATCCTAATATCTCAAGACTACAAAATGTTAGTTTCAATCCAACACGGTAAATCTCAGTCGCCTCATGAATACCGTCTATCAACAGTCGGTGAAAGCATACTATAAAAGGTGATCAAATCGCCTCGAAGAGGGCACAAAACAAATCGATGAGTATGTCCTAACTCTATAAACTCGGGTTAACTCAATACTCAATATTTACTGCAAGGACAATCTGATTATCTTGACCATCGGAGTCGAGTTCCTTGCAGGAGTCTCCCCCAAATCGTGAGGAGCGAAACAGGATTCAACGTAGCAATCTCAATATCTTTACTAATACCAGGAAGAAAAATTTGGACATCAGCAAGTAGAGTGTCCCCAAAGAAACTTTCTGATATTCTTTTCTATCTTCTTGAAGAGTGAAGAGTGAAGACTAAAGTGGGCATGGAGAAGATAGAAAGATAGTAAACTGGGATTGCTGCAGCCAAAGTGCTATTGATGATAATGACTCTTTCACCTTTCAATAAATGGTGTTGTTATACTTCATTTCAACTAGTTGGTTGTTGATCTTGTTGAGGTCCCTCCTTATAATAAAGGACTCCTATTGGAATAGGATTTCCCTTATTCCTTGTTTGAGGAAAATTTAGAAACTTCTATTTTTTCAAGCCTAAAAAGGAATTGCTATTTCTTTTGGTAAACCTCCCTATTTATCATTATAAAAGGGAATGAAAGGGAAGATATTATTTATAACAACTTTCAGAACAAAGAGAAGTCAGAGAAAGAGAGATTTCTGAAGTGGTTCTTTTAAGAGAGTTTGAAAGAGGAGAATATTGGTTTGAAGAAAAGAAGATTATTAATCTTGTGAAGCCATTTAGTTTGTGGTTATCTTCTTCAGCCTTTGGTAATATAGGATTTGTTCAAATCCTAAGGAGTAAGAGATTTCTATTTCTTTATTTCTTTATTCAGTTTATCCACCATAGTTTTGGTGAAGAATTGTTATCCAAGAGTGTTTCTACACATCTTGAAGAATTGGTAGAGAAATCTCAAACATCTAATGTTTAACACTAAGTTGTCCAGGATCTATACATGAACTAACTATGAACTAGAAGGAAGAAGAATACCTTTAATCGCTTTCCCACGAACTAAATTCCGACCAGTATTCGGAAGATAAAGAGCTTCAAGTGTAGCTCCTCTACTTGAGACACCGAATTGTATAACTCGAACTCCCTTATTTCAGTCAGCTAGGACCTTCTTAAAGGTTGAGATGAAGAACTGCTTCTTTTGGACTTGATAGATCGAATGGGAAGCTTTTCTCTAAAATCCTCTACCTCCAATAGTTGTGTGAAGAGAATGATTTTCTTCAGAGAAAATTCCACACCTTTTCTGAACTCATAACTGGTCCTTATATAGGCATTAGCTTAGTAGAGTTCTACTCAAATAAGGAATCTTAAAAGTCCCTGCAGAGAAGATAAGCATAAGTTAGAGTTTAAATCTAACTGGGATTCCCTAATTAGGATTAAACCCTAATTAAGGTTTCCCCTTAGTGTGGCCAGCCACAACAACCCCTTATGGGCTTGTTTTGGTTGGCCCACTTCTCTTATATGGTCGGCTAGGGTAGGGATTCCCTTCCCGGCCAAAAAAGTGTGCTTTTTGCCTTTTCGGACTTCTCTTTCGAGCCCGATTGTTTTCTATCTTATAAGTATTATCAGAATGGATCATATCCATCTTTATACTAGTTCCCATCAGTCTATTCTCATTGTTCAAGTTACCATTCTTATGTGTAACCCGTTGTAGGATCTGGTCTATGTTAGCCGCGGATAACCGAAGTGATCCGACAATCGTAAACGACTTTTAGCTAAGCATTACGACTCCTAATTGAACCGAATTGATTGATCTTCCAAATAAGGTCATCATTATCCTATAAGCCAAATCGTACGCATTTCCATCTTGATCGAAGGACACTCTTTCGGAAGGTTATACCTTCAGACCTTTAGGATATATTTCTATCAAGAAGGTCATACCTTCAGACTCAGAATATATCTCCTTTAGTCTCCCACTTGTACTTAGAACAAGTGCAATGCTCGATTCCCATGTCTTTCATATCTCATCTGTTACGTCATACTTCATCAGAGTTTCTTGATCGGGAGGACAGATTATCAAATCAAATGATTAACTTTTAATCCATTTGAGCACGACCATCACTACAAAAATGGAGACTTTTAGCGACGGCTTAAAACCGTCGGTAATATAATAAAACCGTCGCAGAAACTATTTAGTGACAGATCAGAATCCGTCGTGGAAGCCACCGTCGGGGATACTTTTCGCGACAGTTGGTAGCGATAGGGTTGTAAATCCGCCGCTAAAAGCGATTATTAGCAACGACTTGTGTACAGAAAGAACCGTCGCTTCTGCAAAGTTGCGACGGCAGAAAACCGTCGGTGATATGTTCTGATTTTCTAAAAATAAAAATTGTATTTCGAAACAATAAATTGACCCTTTGATTTGGAATCAATATCTAAAACATTTCCAAATATGTCAAAATACTATAATATCAGCCACAAAACATTACAACATTTCTTTTAGTTTCGATAGCGAAAACAAAAACGAAAGAAGTTCTAATTTCAGCTTCTAACTTGGCTTCTCCATATAGACTTATAAACTCCAAGTTTCATACAAAAGGTTTATCATAATAGAATCCCACCAACGTCCACTATCTTTATCTTTACCTTGTCTCCATCTTCTTGATAGCTTCTTCTATTCCTGGTACAACTTTACCGAAGGAAGACCATTGTTCTGCTGTCAAGTTTCTACCTAAGATGATAAAACAAGATAGACATTAAAATCATCCATAGAATTCTAGTTCCTATACAGGTAGAAACAACAAGGAGTTGCAGTATTCGAACAATTACCAAATATATAAAGTACTGGATCACTCAAGTACCAAAAATGGGATAGTAAAACACGAAAAGCATGAGGCAGTAGATTCTTCAATAACACCTGATCGAGCCTGCTAGGGAGTAGGGATTTCATTAAGAAATCTCAAATTGATTATAGAACTAATACTACTTTCAGAGGTGATGTTAAGGAAAACAAAACTGATCATAGGGACTAGGGAGTAACGCATTCTAACGATGAACTAGTAAAGCAGTATTGAGATTTTGAAGTAGCTCTTGTAAAGGGCATAAAGAACCCAGCAGCAAGAAGTGGGCAAGGAATGCGTCCAAATGATAATAACAACAAGCGTGTAATAAATGAGAAGCTATGACAGATTGATGCTGAGTATCTAAACCCATTAAACATTAGTGTCATACTTTGGCATGTCCAATTTAAACTAATAAACCTAGGGTTTCAGATCCTTTGTGTTAGACATTGACATATAATAGCTGTAACATTGTGTTAGACATTGACGTGCCCAATTAGACTAAGCGAATGGGTTGAACCACCCCATTTTGGACATTCATGTGAAATGAAATCTATTACAAAAGAGCGAGCAGTAACATCCTATTATGATTCTGACATTTAACGATATATAATAGCTGTAATGAAATGACTCGCCACAACAACATTTCTTAATTATGAGAAATAATATAGTTCTCAGCATTCAGTAATAAGTCAAGGCATGGAGTATCTTTCAATCTACTAATAACTAATATGAAGCTTTCTTACTTTTAGAAAATTTCAGACCAGAGACACAAAATTTCTCTAAATGTTTTATTGTTCCTAGACTGAAGTATCTAATCTAAGTTGAAATTTTTCATGGATTGTTAACTTATAGTAGCTGCAAGAGGAAAAAAATTGGATTGCAGAATAGTAGTATAATATTGAATCACGTTTGAGAAAAAATAAAGTTTCACATGAGATGTCATTCTGACAAGGTAGAATCGATATTCTCACCTCCACCCAAGCGACTGCCATATCTCAGTGTAGATTAGTCCTAAGGACCTCCCAATTAAGCTAACGAGAAAAAACGAGATAGCACTGCTGACTTTCGCAAAAATGACTTTAACCATAGGCATTGCAATATCAGATAACTCAAGATGTAAGCTAAAGTAGTATCTCCTGTAAGCAACAAACGAAAAAATGATAATTACTAGATCGACCTTTCACCAGTTGTAAGTAGGAAAGTGGAGAGAGAGAGAGATGAGTTTACTTGTAACCGATAATTTGTTGTTCCATTTCAGTTGAGTGAAGTTGGTGCTTTTGATGAACCTCGAGAGTCCTACGAAGATATTCAATAGCTAAAATGTAAAATCAGCAAAGAAGTGGTTACTAAAAATTTGATGTAAAAAATCCATACCTTTGAAGTATATTCATCTTCCATGTCCTCGAGCTCATTACTTTCAACATCATCATCACAAGTATATTCTAGCTCCACATCTTCATTATCGACCTCGTCTCTGACATCATTTTCATTCTGAATTACATTTGTTCGTTCATCCGCACTAACAATCTCGCCCAGTACATCCTCATTAACAATTCATCGTCAAGATTGACATTAATAGGAATAAAAAATGGATCACTATCCAATAGTTGGTCATTAACTTCACGACTACCCATGTCAAAAGTGTCCCTCGGGTTATTCTTGACAACAACATTCCATTCAAGCTCAATTGGATCTTGAACGTAAAACGCTTGTCGAACCTGAGATGCCAAGACATAAGGCTCTTCATTTTGGGTTGGCAACAAATGAGCGAAATTAACAAGTGTAAAACCTAGATCGTCGACCTTTATACCTCTACCTTTGGCAACATCAACCCAATCACACTTAAATAAGACAAATTTGTAGTTTTGCCTCTAGGATACTTCAATTATGTCAGTCACTCGTCCATAATATGTTATCTCTCCATCAACTGGTTTTCGATCCTTCACACTAGAGAACCATGGAGCAATTGCATCTAGCGCAACACCACTCTTCTGCGTTTTAGCTTTGGTTTCTTTTGAAACAATTTTGACTTATACCCATTAACGGTATAACCTTTAAATCGTTTAGCACATGAAAGTGGGCCTGCAGCAAACAAGTCAAGTTTCTCTGGATATGAATGATTTAATCGTTTGAGTATATTGAGATGAACCTTAAACCA
>BEHA01000153.1:630732-693506 GCA_002897215.1 Eschscholzia californica subsp. californica
AATGAAAGGGAAGAGATTATTTACAACAACTTTCAGAACAAAGAGAAGTTAGAGAAAGAGAGATTTCTGAAGTGGTTCTTTCAAGAGAGATTGAAAGAGAAGGATATTGGTTTGAAGAAAAGAAGATTATTAATCTTGTGAAACAATTTAGTTTGTGGTTATCTTCTTCAGCCTTTGGTAATCTAGGATTTGTTCAAATCCTAAGGAGTAAGAGATTTCTATTTCTTTATTTCTTTGTTAAGTTTATCCACCATAGTTTTGGTGAAGAGTTGTTATCTAAGAGTGTTTCTACACATCTTGAAGAATTGGTTACTCCCCTATTGCTTTAGGGAAGAATTGTCTAACCCATTATTTAATCATAGTGGAAGATTTCTGGACTAGGTCCCGTGATTTTTTATCTTTTATCTTGGAGGGGTTTTTTGCCACGTCAAATAACTTTGGTGTCTCTGCTTTACTTTCACATCGTTTATCTTTATATTTCTGAACAAGTTAATTAGGTTATTTTTCCTAACAGATCTTTCTATCAATGGTGTCTGTCTACTTCATTTCAACTCCATAAACTCAGCTGTAAGATTTGGAGGGTGATTGAAATAAACCTTTGATTTATTACTAAATTAGCTACCAAATGAAAGAAAAAAGTGATGAAAACAACATATAATTATTACTTGACACAACAAATACATTTTCATGTAGTAGTTTTCTTCTGGCATACATAAATGAGGTAGCGCTACCATCAATCTCAATTAGCTTGCGCACTAGTAGATCGATTCACAAAATTCAAACATTTAAAGACATAATACAAACTTAGGGCACCACAAAAGAAAGTAGATGACAATTGCAATAATATAAACCCTATATTCTTTTTATTTGTTATGGAATTAATTAATTAGCTCTCCTGCAATTCCTTCTGATTTCACCTTGGGTCCCTGTAAGTGGACTAATATTACCCATTTTGACCATAGCTGCAGCAAAATCACTAACAAATCTTCCATTATTTAGACTATAAGTTCTAACCAAAGAATCTTGTGACCCATTATTGAACAGTTCTTGATCTGAATGAAGAAGCCCACGCTGTTGAACAAGATTCTGAAAGTAGGTGTTATCGAATCGAGTCGGAGTTTGAATATCAAGTGGAGCTAAATTTGAATCACCACCTGTTAGAGGGCAATTAGCCCTTCGAGTGGCGGCGAAACTAGGGTCAATGTTTGTTTCGTTCCAAATGTGGTTGCGGAAGGCGGAGCAATCGGCTTGGCCTATGGTGTGAGAACCAGAGAGGACGGTCATTTCTGAAGCAGTCAAACCCTTAGCAGAGAAGAGGGAGATAAGACGGGGAAGGTTATCTGCAGGCCCAGGTATTTGGTTGTTTGATAAAGTTTCGGTTCCTGGGGTCGTTGCATCTCTTCTTCCTAGTGGTACAGTCCATGATTGTCCGTTTTGCTGCAATCAAATTCGAAGAAACTTAATTATAACAATTCTAATTGTGTAATAGTTGTATTTTGTTATCTATTAGGATCCCTGAGTTCTTGTCTTATGAAAACCTTAAACTACAATTTTTATACACTTTTTTCGTTCATAATACCTGCATTTAAAACTATTCCGACACGCCTCTCACATGATGAGTACTTTGAGGTTAGCATGTCTTTTTGTTGGGTGAGCCAAAATGCTTACTATTACTATGTTAAATTTGTCAGACGTCTAACTGAAAACCAATTGATAGTAAATATCCTTATACGTTAGTAATTTGATCATGCGAGTTTTTCTAGTCTATGCGAGACTATTCTAATAACTGCAAAAATCCATGTCAATTAGGGAAAAAATGAAAGGAAGTATCAAGGGAACTTAAGAAGATATGTATGTAAGAGTTAGTTACCAAGAAAACACCATCCCTAGCTGCAAGAGCTAGAATATCAGAACAAGATACAACTCCACTGCAAGCAGCTTCAACCTGTGTTTTGATGGTGTCAATTACTCCAAACACGCTGTCTGGAATATTTCTATTCGGAAATGATCCTTTCTCTCCCGACGTCCCATCTAGAAGAATAGATCCATCACAACCCTGCACACATATCACTTTTAGTTAGCTACACCACCATTAAGGAGATCCAAACTTCTTCTTCTTCTTTTGATGTTAACATTGTAGCCTTTCGTTCACATTATACAATTTTTTTTTTTTGAGAATTCGACTACGATCTACGTTAGTCGTTACAAGTTATTGATACATCATGAAATGTGATGAGCACGGCAACCGCCTAATTTAAGCCAAGAATGAAAGAGACCTAAAGCCCAACAACATGGAAGATGCCTAAAGCCCAACAAGTTTATTTACTTTATTTATACTTTATAGCCTGAATTACATGGGATAAATTTTGATGGCAAACTGCTTCCACCGGGACTCGATCCCACGACCTCATAGACTTAAGAGGGGTGTCCAACCATTGTACCAAAGGCTGGCGGACATATATACTATACAATTAACCTTTGTCACTAATGAACAAAAATCAGTGTTATGTGTTTTTTCATTATCTCAAAGCTGTCTTGTTAAGTCTCACAATTTTGAAAAACTAAAGCAGAATCATAAGGGAAGCTGAATTACATGAATCCACTTCATTATGAAATTTGACATGATGAATGCAGTCTAACCATGGCCCATGAAAAAATTATAGAAAGTAAGAATATCTCACATTGACAAAGCAATCATGGAAGAAAACACGAAGAATGGAAGCTGCTGTTCTAGCATTTGTTCTAAGGGCTTGGGTCATAGCAGAACGAACCACGGTCTGCAAATTAGGGCACGAAGTTGAATAAAAAGTTGGAGAGAGCTGCCCATTAGAGTTGCAAACAAGGAGAGCAAAAAAGAAGAATAATGAGAGAACTTGATGAACAGAGTTGGCCATTAATTACTAAAACCTCAAAACTTATTAAACAAGTAGTGACGGTAGTAATAAAATAAGTTTTTTGAATTGAGGTGGTGTGAGAATTGAATCTAAGGGTTCTCCATTTATAGTAGTTTATGTTGCATGGGAATATCTTTTCTAGAGAGAGATGTGTGTGTGTGTAAGAGAGAGAGAGAGAGACGAGATGTGTGTGAGGGAGATTTTAGTCTGACTAAGTAAGAAAAAAGAGTGTGTTCTCTATTCAAAGTTGGCCTTGCTGGTTAACGCGTTACCACAACGCCTAGTAAGCCAAAGTTTGACTTGCCTACCTATTGCTACTCATTCTTGATTTGCTACTCAGTTCCAAATTTGGGCCTACCATAGGTCTGAAGCTTATTCAAAAAAAAAAAAAAAAAAAAAAAAGGTCTGAAGCTAATGTGGACGACTTCTTTGGACCCCCTATTTCTCTCTCCACATGGCCATGGCCGACCAATTGAAAGTAGTCACATCACCTTTGGACCTATGCCCGCATCCAAATTTTGGGTCAAATAGTACTTTTCTTTCCGATTCTGCTATATCAACCCTAGTTCTATTATACATCAAATCTTGACCGTTCATATGTACCAATACCACACCAACATAATTCAAGTTAATCTATGACATGTGATTAACTGGCGAGTCCAGGGAATTTTTGAGAATTTTTTCATTAAAAATGAATTTCTTATTTGTCATAAATAAATAAAGGTTTTATCTATTTATTCATAATATTTTAATTTAATGTGTCGAATACCTTCAGGATCACCTCCACACAAAAAAAAATTGTCGAGCACAATATTTTACCATATTTAGAAGATGAAAATTTTAAGAATTTTTTTTTCTTTCAAACATATTGTCGTTTTATCTTAAAGAAGTTTTAAAAACGCCTCACATTCACATTCTTCTGTGTTCCTTCCTCTGGTTATGTCTGTTAGAGCAGTTATGAAACGTGCTCGAACGTCATGTATGATGCATCATATCCTTACTGTTTCTGACAGAAGCTTGAATGACGCGTCTACATTAGTTTTAAGGTATGGTAGTGCGGGGGGCTCCATGTTGGTTGTTGACTCTTATCTGTCTTTTTGTTGTTTGTCTGTTGTATGGTTGGATTGGTTTTGATCCTGTTTATAACCTATGTTGGGGATTGGTTCTGTTCGTTGAAGCATTTCTCACATCGAGCTTTCCATCTGAACCATAAGATTTTAGAATACAAGTCTGTGAGGTTAGTGTCTACATCTTTCCACTGTAAAATCCAACTAATCAGAGAGTTAATATTTTCCGTTCTGACATTAAAATAAAACCAGATAGATCAAGCATAATAGCAACGTAGGAGAGCATAGTCTACGTTTCTGTGTTATTACGGTATATACAATTACAGTCATTTCTTATGTATTGGCCCATTTTATTTTTGATTGGTAAACTGTTGGTACAACATTTCCAAATAAATAGTTTGATCCTCGGGGTGGTATTTATGTTCCAAATGAAAAGCATTCCATTTGATTAGTTTGTTGGTGGTCTGAATTTCTCTAAGATCACGGTACATGGAGCTGATAGTGTAGTTACCTGATTGAGTAAGCGACCATCTAATAGTGTCTTCTCCGTTCTCCTGCAGGTTTATACTATGGATTGCGTTGCTAATATGTGTGGGGAAGGAGGTATTAATAAGAGTCGTGTTCCACTGGTTGTTATGGATGAGTTGTGCGACCCAGACAGGGTTGGAATTAGTGGGGTTAGGAACGAGGTGGGAGCTCTGGTATCCAGTAATCCTGCAAAATATTAATGTGTACCTTTGTGCACTTCCCAGAAAATTAAACTGTGGATTTGGACAATGTGTTTGTGGATCGACTTCTAGATCCAAGAGTGGACTTGCTTAGGTATGCATGGGTTTGTGGTGTTGGGGAAGTATTTAGCTTTGAGGATTTAGACCCAAAGAGCTTAAGGGTTTTCCGGAGACGCCAAACAACAAGTTTATTAGGGAAAGCTTGGTTATCAAGGTGAGACAGCCTTTCAACTAAGCCCTAATGCTTTGACGACCATTATGGCGTTCTACTTCCTCTGTCTTCAACAGGGCGAGAAGGCTAGTCTTTATACTTTTGATAAAATCTTATCTCTCAAGTTCAGGGATCGAAGTTGGTATTATTTTTCTTCTCGTATTGGTCCATTCTTCCCTGCTCCCAATATCCCCAAAGATTATAAGGAGAAGTTCCTTTTTGTCCGTCCTTCTCTTGCCACTGAAGGTTTTGGGTTTATTTCTCGTGCTCCTGGTTCCTCTCACGATCGTCCCAAAATCATCCCTGATGTCGGAGATGTTAAGTGTCTTGAAGTTCTGACTGCTTTGGATAAAAGGAAAGAGGGGTTAATCTCTGAAAGCCTGGTCGACTTTCAGGCCCTTCATCAAGCTCAAGTGCTTCCTTCTCTTCTAGGTGAGGTTTTACTAGAAATATCTTTTCCGATGACTTCTCTTTCTAGATTTTTACGTTCCCATCCTTTTCTGTCGTCAGGATTCCTTAGGAAACGGGCCAGAGCCGATGACTTCCGTCCTCTTCTGGTGTAAAGAAGTCTCGTACTAAATCCGTGGTTGGTCGGAGCTCTACTGGGGTCGTTATTCATGAACCTGATAGTCCGGCTTATCCCTCGGTCCCCATTAGCTCCTCTCCTAGTGCTCCTCCCTTGATTAGAGGCGGTGTTGTTGCTTCCAAGACCAGGGCAAGTATCCATTCTTCGGCCAACTAGGCAAAGCTCCGGCTGCTACGGGTTTATCTGCTAAAATGGATATCTGGCCTAAAGACCTTCCTCGCTACGTGACATCTTTGGTTGATGGCTTTCACCGTTATTTTCAAAGCGAGGTATTTCGGCCTGCATTCTCTATTTCCCGATTTTTTTCTTTCGCTAATATGTTCATGTTTTTCTTCTTCAGTATTCCCATGTTAATCATGACGTCGCGTCTTATCTGTCCACGATCGAACGTCTAGAGGCCCATCTCCCGAAGACCGAGCGAGATGCTTTATCTTATAAGGCCGAAGCTGAGATCTTGACTAGTGACTTGAAGATAGCCTCTGCTGAGCGAGACTCGTGGAAGCTGGAAGCGGAGCAATCTCGAGCCAGCGCTGCTCTCCAAGCCTCTCAATCTGATGCTCGTGTTGGTTCTTAAGAGTGAAAAAGATAACTCTGCCCTCAAACTCGCGCGTCAAAATGTTTTCGAACTGGCTGACGCCAATCGGATGAAGGTGATATCTTCTTTCAAATGTGAGCATGAATTCTCGGCCATCAAGAGGAAGCAACGCAAGTTGCGCTTCCTATCTATTCTAGTCGATAGATATGGAAAGAAAGGTAGAGATAGTAGATCTCGGAGATCCTACCGCATAAGTCGAATTAGATTCACAAAAGAGCCCTCAAAGAGTTGAGAGCGTCTCAAAGTTGTTCAAACCCCTCGTAGGCCTTAAAGGCTTATAAATCTGTCTTAGAGGACTAAATCCTATTGAAGAATATATGAGCTACCTACACTAAAGCTATGACGGAATCACTCCGAAATATGGCTTGGAGTCATAAGATCAGAATGGAATCCACGTCTGAAATCAAGTTTGGAACTTGATCTATTTTCTTAAAGGAATAATTCCTATTAAGTACAAATAGGTTTTTCAAAGAGTTTGAAAAACGGACAAGGATGGAAACATTAGTGTTTCCCAGAGCTAGACTAAAAAGAAGGTGACCAAATTCATGGTGTAGACTATGAAAAGACCATCTCTCATGTCACGAGGCTTAAAGACCATACTGATCAATCACTAGCAAAAGAATGTGCACATGACACATTCTATAAACTGGTGACAATTGTAAGCTTTATAAATCCATCGAAGGGTTGAAGCAGGCAAGTAGGAGTAGGAATCTTCGATTCTGCAAAGTAATCAAGAGTTGATTTCTTTGAGAATGAAGAGAAATCTTGAATTCAGATAGTTCAAGAAGGTTAGTGGGAGTGACCCAGTTTTCTTTGGTCCGGTATGTAGACAACATACTAGAGATTGAGAACAACATTCTGATGTTCAAAACAGTTTAGAACTGGCTCAATAAAAAGGACCACACACAAAGGTGAAAGGCTTTTGGGAACATAGCTTGGTAAGATTCAGAATTCGAAATATTCTGATGAGCAAGCATGCATGAGAAAGATGGTTAGGAGCATAAGATCGGTCATGTTAGACATGATTAGCGTTCACCCTGACGTCTCATAATACTTGGAATATTTATGGTCGTCACCAATCAAATTCAGATAAGATGCACTTGATCGCATAAAGTTCTTGAGAAGAATTTTACTCGGTAGGAAAAAAACTATTGCATCAAATTAAAAATGGTTGAAAAGTCATATGTTACAAACCTCCACAATAAGATGACAATCTTGACTTAGAAGAACAGTAAGCTGGAAGGGTTCCAGGCAAAGACTGTTGCAAACTTTACAAATAAAAGAAAATAGTCAAAGCTTAAGGAGCTTTAATTTAGTATTGAAATACTAAGATTATCATCGAGATGATAACCAGCAAAATTTACATAGATTAGATCTACTAAACTAAACTGTCACCTAAGACTAAATATGGAAGTGATTCCAGGGTCATAGGCATTAAGCTTTCCTAAAAAGCTTAGACTGGTAAACTTGAGGGTGTAAGAAGTTACACGGGAAGGCTCAAGATTTACAAACTCTTATTGTCTGAAATAATTTATTATTTATGTTGATGTCAAAAAATGGCTTTCCGTTGAATCAGCATGAAAAAGGGAGTTGATGCATGACAGCTTCCGTTATGTGTGATTATTCTGCTAGGTCGAACGTTAGTCCGCCTAATGTTCTTGCTTCCAGCTCTGCTCTCTGCTCTGTTCCTCTTTTCTAGTCCTTGCTCCAGCTCCTATCCCCTTGCTCCTGTTCCGATACGTCTGCTCCCAAGGGGGGAAAACCTGCAAAGGGTTCGAAAACCGCTTCGACGCTCAAGTCAGTCAAGGTGCTCTTTGCAGTAAAAGAATAAATATTGATTGATCCTTTTGGGGGCAAGTTATGGGAACTCTGAGTTTCGGGTGATATTTTTGGGGTAAAGAGATTGTGTCTTGTATAGGACGATGTGGGGGGCCTTTTATAGGCGATGTTAGGTCGACTATAATTAGCGGCGGTGATGAGGGGGTTGCCGTTAATCCGAAGGGAAAGTTTCCTCTCTTGAGTATCTAGGGTTTCCCTTAGAGTCTATCTCGGATCTTTTATAAGTGGAAGTTCCTAAGTTCAAGGATCCTTCATAGATATCTTGCTGATGTGACTCTAGAAGAGAAGTTTCCTCCTTTAGTTACGTGGAGTTCAAGCTGACTTAAACACTTCGAGATGTGTAGCCGACTGAGATCTTTCTGGAAGATTCAGGATTAAGTCGCTAGATCGCTTAGCGCTGTTGTCTCCCCAGTTCTGGGCGTAAGACATTGGCCGAATCTGTTCGGACCCCCCTTACTCCTCCGAAGACCCTAGGGCTGATCTGTCCATGCCTAGGGCGTTTTGCAGGGTTGGTTTCTTTTGGCCAACCTCCCAGTTAGGGGAATATTTGGTGGACCATCGGGGGCTCAGTGGTCCTGCTACCTTAAGCCGAGTTGATCCAGTAGACTTCAGGTCTGATCTTGACTCTTTAGACGTTAGTCAACGTCTGGACATTTTATGCATCATCATGAGTCCTTAAATCGTGGTTTAATATTTAACCGACAGTCCAAAAATAGTGAAGCTTTCCAAGTAGGATTATCAGATACGTGATCTGGTAAATGAAACCCTACTAAGTGAATTTGGAATAGATTCATTATTAATTCCCTAGTCCAGGTCATTGCATGGACAACAATGACTTAAGAAGACTAGCATGGGAGATTCACTGATAGCGCAGTTTCATGGGTTATGCGAATTGGGAATTCGAATCAATTACATGGGTGTATGATTAGGAATATACACTGGATAACACAACATGAGAGTTCTTCATGAGTAATGAAATACGTCATGTACTCTCATATGCAAGATTGGAGAGATTCCTTAAACATGAGTGCTCCACTCACCTTATGTAAGGAATGTCAAACTTTGGCATCGCCAAACGCCCCGCTGTAAAAGGAGGTTATAAAAGCAGATTATCAGGAATGACATGATAAATATGAACTTAAGTGGTAGTACAAGACTGAATTATGTCCTCCCAACAAGGTTAGAATTAGTATCTCCGGGCCACTTAAGGAGAAGCAACTAAAAATGTACTGCCATACTCTAATGGATTAATAGTTAATCCTTAGCTTTGCAGTTGTTCTCCAGATCAAGAAAGTCTGAAAAGATATGACATATCAGATGAGATGCGAAGTGACATCAGAATCGAGCATTGCACTTGTTCTAAGTACAAGTGGAAGACTGAAGGATATAGTCCTTCGGTCTGAAGGAGATGTCCTTCTGAAGGAGTGTCCTTCGACCAAGATGGCAATGCATCTAATTTGTCAGTTAGGATAACGATGACTTTATCCGGAAGATCATCTAGTCCGGTCCAATTAGGGATCGTAATGCTTAGCTAGAAGTCGCTTACGATCATTGGTCACTTCGGTAATCTGCGGCTAACATAGACCGGATCCTACAACGGGTTACACAAAAAAGTGGTAGCTTGATCGGAGAGAGTTGACTCGTGAAAGCTTGCCTATAGATGGATATGATCCAGTCTGATAGTGCTCAAAAGGTAGAAAAGAATCGGGCTCAAAGAGAAGTCTGAAAAGGGCAAAAAGCACACTTTTGGGTCGGGAAGGGAATCCCTTAAAGGGATTCCCCTGGCCGGCCATATAAGATAGGTGGGCCGGCCAAAACAAGGCTATAAGGGGTTAATATGTCCGACCACATTAAAGAGGAAACCCTAATTAGGGTTTGTCCTAATTAGGAAATCCCAGAAGAATAAAACTCTTCTTGTGCTTATCTTTTCTGAGGGACTTTTTAGGATTCCTTATTTGAGTAGGACTCTACTAAGGTAATGCCAATATAGGAACCAGTTCTAACTTCAGAAAAGGTGTGGATTTTTCTCAGAAGAAAACTTCATCTCTCTCACAATATACAACTAATGGAGAGAGAGGGTTTTAGAGAAAAAAAACTCCCAATCTATCTATGGAGTCAAAAGAAGAATAGTTCTTCTTCTCAACCTTCAATGGAGTTCTAGCGAATAACAAAGAAGGGAGATCAAGTTATTTACTCGGGTGTCTCAAGTAGAGGAGCTACATATGAAGCACTCATCTTCTTCGGGATAAAGTTAATGGAATCTAGTTCGTGGGAAAGCGAATCGAGGTATTCTTCTTTTAGTTTCTAGTTCATTATTAGTTCATGCATATGATCCTGGTTAATTTATGTTAAACATATTATGTTTGAGATTCCGCTTACAACACTAGTTAGATGATTAGTATGTATTAGATATGTATAAAACCCCAAAAATAAATGATATCCTTGGAAATATTACCGTTGGTTGGATAATGGTCGGAGTTTAGGCACGGCTCGTAGCGTGGCTGGTGCTCGCTTTCTACGGATTGACTGAGTGGTTAGGGAGAGGGTGTGTCACAGTATTCGTGGATGAGACAACCCTGTTGAGATAAAGTAATTTGCTTACTTTGTCAGGAGAGAGAAAGACGGGTCGCCCTCCCTTTATGAGTGGTCGTCAGGAGAGCCAAAGATAGGTCGTCTTCCTTTGAATGTAGGTCAACCCCCTTTGATGAGTAGTCGTAAGAGAGATAAAGATAGGTCGTCCTCCTTTGAATGAAGGTCGACCTCCTTTGATGAGTAGTCGTATGTTGTTCAATGGATATTTGATTAGTCGATCACAGAGAAGGAATAGGACGATGATAGTCGTAGACACCTGGTTGATTCCTCTATATGAGAGAGAAAGTGGTGATGAGTATTCGATGATCGATGATCGAGTGTTTTAGTGTGAAGCCGGATGACTAGTAGTCGATGTATTCGCTCATAATCAGATGATCTCCCGTATGAGAAAAAATAGTGGGGTGTCTTAGGTGATAACCAAATGATATTTAGAGTGCTTGATAGTATTATCAGTGGAGTATGGGTATGTTCGGCGATAACCAGATGGTCGAGTGTATTCGTCGGGAATTGGATGTCCTTCATCATTCTTGGTTTCGTCCTTTTATAGTGTCGTGGATCGACTGTTACCCTGTGATGAGTTGTCATCTCTAATGGTGGTAATGCATGGGTTGTCACCATTAATATGGACTTCGTAACCTCCTAACGGATATATCCGGGATATTGTCATCTTGAATGACTGTAACGTCTCTCCAACGGATATAGTGTAGGAGGTCCGTTGAGGATTTGAGAGTGGACCTCTTTATCCAGGGCTGGATGTGCTTCCGTACTCAGGTCTGCTAAGAAGGCGAGGGCAAACCTGTTCTTCCAGTGGTGGAAATGCTTACATATTTCAGTATGGTGAGGAGGCGAGGGTGGACCTCTCCATCCAGGGTTGGAAGTGCTTCTTTACTTTGGCGTTGCTTCGGGCTGCCCGAAGATAAATGGGTCGGGCCCATTAGCCATTAGTTCATGGGATTGGTCATCGAGTAAGCCCATTAATCGTAAATTTCTTGGGGCACTGTTGGTGACGTATTTTGGCCCATACATTCGCTAGGAAGACATATTCCATTCTTGTACTCCCACTCAGCTTCATGTATATCCTGTTTCACCCGGCCTCCGTTTTTATAACCTCCTTTTACGGCGCGGCGTTTGACGGGACCAAGGCTCGACATTCCTTCCATAAGATGTGCGAGTACTCATGTTTTGAGGAATCTCTCCAATTTGCTAAGTGACAGTTATGACGTTCATATCTTCAACTCTTGAAGTACTCTCACTTGGTGGGTTTTCAGTGTATCTTATATACCCATGATGTTGACTTGAATACCCTTATTCCTATAACCCAAGAAATAGCGCTATCTTGTCAATCACTCATGCTAGTCTGTCATTGTTGTCCAATCAATGACCTAGACTAAGGATACTATAATGGAATGCTTCCATGTTCACTTAGCAGGGTTTCTTTCATTAGATTGCGTATCTAATAAACCTACCTGGAACTTTCCATTATTTTGGATTGTCGTCTAAATTCTAAACCACAATTTAGATGACAAAATAAACTAATTTATTTTGGATAACAAGAGTTTGTTAAAAGTGAGTTCCCCACGTAAACTCCTTTACGTGCCCAACTTTACAAGTCTCTTGGGGCAGTCTCTCAAGACCCTAACTCCTTAAACTCGTACATCTCCCATGTTTGATCGAAGGTGACAGTTTAGTTTGTGGATTTAGTCCACGTTTCGTTTTCACTTTGCTTATTATGATCATGTTGAAGAACGCCTTAGGAAGCTTTTATGATAATACCAGTTTCCTTAAACTGAAGCTAACACTTCCTGAGTGCTAATTGTACTTTCTTTACTAGTAGAGTTTGCAACGACTCCCACTGTGAAAGACTTCTTTTCACCTAGTTGTCCTTCCTAAAAGATTCCTATCTTTATATTCGGATAATTGTTTTTTATGGCTTTCTTCAATTTTTACTTTCAGAGGCTTTCTCCTAAATTCTCGAAGTATCTTAGGAATCTCTCTGTTATTTATGGGAGACGTCATCAAAATACTTCTGTATTTCTAGATGTGCGGGTAAACATTGATCATCTTCATAATCGATCTCATGTCTCGTGATATAAGTGTTTCCCTCATGTGTGCTTTCGCTCATCAGAATTTCCAAATTCTGATTTCTTGCTTAGCAGTGATCCATGAAAGAGGGATAAAATCTCTTTCTAAGAGTATTTCTAGTTAGACTTCTTCAAAACTTCTTTTGAACGAGTCTTATCATCTGTTAATCTATAACTATAGATTTTGATGCCCATTTTATTTTATTCATCTTCGTCTGGTGTCCTATTGAGTCAGTTCCTTAACTGTTTCTCGTCTTATTTCTTACAGTTGATAATGTTTTAGAAAAAAGAATTTTAATTGATAATGGATCGTCCACTAATGTACTATTCATACACGCTTTACAGGGTATGGGCTTAGACGAGACAAGCATATGTCGTCGGTCGACCGTACTTATTGGCTTCAGTGGTGAGCAGAAGCAAACCTTTGGAGAAGTATCTTTGCCTGTCTATGTTGGAGGACTCAACCTGACGACCACATTTGTCATACTGGCTACCCATCTGCGTACAACATGATTCTAGGTAGGTCATGGATACACGCTATGCGGGCAGTACCGTCGGCATTTCACCAGGTAATACCGTTCCCTACACCTTAGGGAGTCAGGGAGATCAAAGGAGACCAAGGGGCCTCCCGTAATTGTTACAAAAATATAATGAAATCTCCCAAAACTCCTTTATAGCAACTACAAACCAGTCAGTCACATAGTGCTGACCCTGACCACCCTAGCATAAAACACTTGGATGAAGTACAAATCCATCCTGACTACCCTGACCATAAAGTACAAATAGGGTCTAATTTGAGTCCAACTCTTCGAAAAGAGCTGATAGACTTTGTCACTACACAACACGACTGTTTTTCTTGGTCACACGCCGACATGACAGGCATATACCCATCCATCATAACGCATAAACTTCAAGTCATCCCAGACCACCCGCCTGTTAGACAAAAGAGGCGAAGGTTTGCACCTGAACGTAATAAGGTAATCAACGAAGAAGTAGAAAAGTTACTAGGCATAGGGTATGTCAGGGAAGTCCATTGCCCTGGCTGGTTAGCCAATGTGGTGGTCGTAAAGAAGAAGAATGGGAAATTGACGGTGTGCATTGACTTCACTGATCTGAACAAGGCATGCCCAAAAGACTCATTCCCTTTACCCCACATAGATATGCTAGTAGATGCAACTGCTGGCCATGAGCTTCTTAGTTTCATGGATGCTTTCTCGGGGTACAATCAAATTCTTATGCACCCCGAAGACCAAGAAAAGACCTCTTTCATAACAGAGAAGGCATTTTTGGTTATAAAGTTATGCAATCGGACTAAAGAATGCAGGAGATACTTACCAAATATTAGTCTACAAAATGTTCGCCAATATGCTCAGCGACACAATGGAGGTGTACATTAACGACATGCTAGTCAAATCCATGGAAGCTGCGCAACACATCAACCACTTGCAGCAGGCCTTTGAGGTCCTAAAAAGGTACAACATGAAATTAAATCCAAACAAATGTTCATTCGGTGTATCTTCAGGGAAATTCCTAGGATATGTAGTCACATACAAGGGGATCGGGGCAAATCCAAACTAGATAAAGTCGGTAATAAACATCGCCTCTCCTAAATGTGTGAAAGACGTGCAAAAGTTAGCAAGAAGGGTAGCGGCCCTGAGCCGGTTCAACTCTCGGTCGTTCGAGAAATGTCACCTCTTCTTTACTACTCTGAAGAAACCAAAAGACTTCAACTGGTCACCGGCATGTGAGGATGCACTTCAACAACTAAAACAGTACCTTACTTCACCTCCATTACTTTCAAAACCCAAGCCAGGTGAGCCCTTTTACATTTATTTAGCAGTATCTGAAACAGCTGTCAGTGCCGTCTTGGTAAGAGAAGAGGACGGTAAGCAACTCCCAATTTACTATGACAGTAAGTCTTTACTTGACGCCGAGACTCGGTACAGTCAACAGGACAAGTTGGCTTTAGCTTTGGTATTAGTTGCCAGGAAATTGAGACCGTACTTCCAATGTCATTCCATTGTGGTCGTCACTGCCTTCCCGATGAAGAATGTCCTGCACAAGCTAGACATGTCTGGAAGTTTGACTAAGTGGGCGGTCGAACTAAGTCAGCACGACATCACATACCAACCAAGAGCAGCGATCAAATCCCAGGTATTAGCTAACTTCATTGCCGATTTTACTCCTGACTCTCTAATGCAGGCCCAAAAGGAATTGCTTTTTCTCACTGATCCAGACCCTCAAAAGTGGACCTTGTCCGTTGATGGGCCAAGTAATATGAACGAAGCGGTCTTGGTGTAATCCTAACCTCCCCACAGAGAGGCATAGTCCAACAAGCAATCAGGTGCGAATTTCAAGCAACTAACAATGAGGCAGAGTACGAAGCTTCTATTGCAGGTCTGAACTTGGCTAAAGAATTGAGAATCCAGAATCTTTGTGTAAGGTCTGACTCTCAGTTGGTGGTCAACCAACTTTAAGGTACGTACCAAGCCAAAGATGCTAGGATGACAGCATACTTGGAACGTGTCAGGGAAATGCAAAAATATTTCCACAAGGTTAAGTATGAACGGGTACCAAGAGCTGAAAACGGACATGTGCATGCTTTGGCGAATCTTGGCTCGTCCATCCAGACAAAGGTAGATCAGAATATACCTATGGTCCTGCTCTAGTGGCCAGCCGTCTGGAATCTCAAACATCATATGTTAACACTATCTAGTGTTCTAAGCGGAATCTCAAACATCATATGTTAACACTAGAATGCCCAGAATCATATGCATGAACTAATCAATGAACTAGAAGAGGGATAAATACCTTTATCGCGTTTTTCCCTCGAACCTTTCCAATCGCGTGTGAAGATCGAGAGCTCCAATTGTAGCTCCTCTACTAGAGACACCGAGTGTATAGACTTGATCTCCCTTCCTTTCAGACTCCTAGGACTTTCTAGAAGGTTGAGAAGAACTCTTCTTCCTGACTAGATTGATAGAACGGGAGCTTTTTCTCTATATTCCTCTCTCTCCACTAGCTGCT
This sequence comes from Eschscholzia californica subsp. californica, assembly GCA_002897215.1. Lineage (NCBI taxonomy): Eukaryota > Viridiplantae > Streptophyta > Magnoliopsida > Ranunculales > Papaveraceae > Eschscholzia > Eschscholzia californica. The sequence goes on from BEHA01000153.1 coordinate 646,353, forward strand.
GTATATTGAGAGAGAGAGAGAGAGCAGTATATTTTTCTTCCAGAGAAAAATCCACCCCTTTTATGTTCTCTACTGATCCTATATATAGAGAAACCCTAATTAGAATCTCATTCAGATTAGGTCTTTCTATTTTCGGGTCACAGAAAAGATAATTACCAAAATACCCTTTTGGGGTATTTTGGCTAACCCTTTAAGTGTGGCCGGCCAGGGCAGCCCACTATGGGCTTTCTATGGCCGGCCCACTCACCTAGGTCGGCCATCACATGGCCGGTCTAATAAGCCTTCCTCCGGGCACCCCTTTTTAGGCCCGCTTCTTTCTAACTTGTTCTGAATCTCCATTCGAACCTTTTCGGCCTTTCCAGTTGGATCCAATCCATCTTCAGCATGTTCCCGTCTAGTCAAGTCTCTCCGACCAAGTTACCACTCTTATGTGTCACCCTTTATAGGATCCGGTCTATGTTAGCCGCGAATCACCGAATTGATCCGACGATCGTAGTTGGCTTTTAGCAAAACATTACGACCCCTAATTGGACCGGACTGGATGATGTTCACCGTATGGTCATCGTTGTCCTAGCTGACAAATTGATCGCATTGCCACCTTGGTCGAAGGACACTCCTTCGGAAGGACATCTCCTTCAGACCGAACGGATATATCCTTCAGTCTCCCACTTGTACTTAGAACAAAAGCAATGCTCGATTCCCATTTCACTTCGTATCTCATCTGATACGTCATATCCATCAGACTTTCTTGATCTGGAGAACAACTGTCAATACAAATGATTAACCATTAATCCATTGGAGTGTGGCCACACATTTTCCAGTTGCTTCTCCTCAAGTGGCCCGCAGATACTTATCCTAACTTAATAGGAGGACATCATTCAGTCTTGTACTCCCACTTAACTTCATGTATATCCTGTTTCCCCCAGTAATCCGCCTTTATAACCTCGTTTTACGGCACGACGTCTGACGGTACCAAAGTTTGACATTCGTTACATAAGATGAGTGGAGTACTCATATTTAAGGAATCTCTCCAATTTTGCCTATGAAAGTTCGTGACGATTTTCAACTCCTTGAAGAACTCCCATGTTTGGGTTATCCAGTGTATATTCCCCAATCATACACCCATGTAATTGACTTAAATACTATATTCCTATAGCCCATGAAACTGCGCTATCAGTCAATCTCCCATTATAGTCTTCATGAGTCATTGTTGTCCATGCAATGACCTGGACTAGGGACTTAATAATGAATCTATTCCATGTTCACTTAGTAGGGTTCCATTTACCAGATCACGTATCTGATAAACCTACTTGGAATGCTTCATTATTTTTGGACTGTCAATTAAACACTAAACCATTATTTAATGACAGAAATAACTTATTTATTTCTTTTATTGAATGTAGCTAATTGATTACATGAAACTCCTTTCATTAATCCAATTACAACCTAAAGCCATTCATCGATGCGCTTTATACCTATGCCCCTTCTATGACTCTCATACTTGGGCTGAGGCAGTGGTTTAATTAACGGATCGACAACGTTGTCGTCCGTATCGACTTTGCAAATGACCACATCTTTTCGCTCAGTGATTTCCCTGATCACGTGGTACTTCCTTTGGATATGTTTGGACTTCTGGTGTGCTCTTGGGTCCTTAGCCTGGTCAATAGCTCCATTGTTGTCACACTATAGAGTAACCCCATTTTCTATGCTAGGAACGACACCAAGTTCGGAGATAAACTTCTTTATCCAAACTCCTTCCTTGGCTGCTTCCGAAGCGGTTAGGTATTCTGCTTCTGTGGTAGAGTCTGCTACAGTAGTCTGCTTTGAGATTTTCCAGCTTACTGCTCCTCCGTTTAGACAAAAGACGTAACCCGACTGCGATCTGAAATCATCTCTGTCCGTTCGAAAGCTCGCATCCACATGGCCTTCCACGATTAGTTCATCTTTCCCGCCATAAACCAATAAGTGATCCTTTGTCCTTCTCAAGTACTTCAGGATATTTTTGGCTGCGGTCCAGTGTTTCTCACCTGGATTAGATTGGTAATGACTACACATGCTCAGAGCATATGAGACGTCTGGGCGAGTGCAGACCATGGCGTGCATGATTGATCCTATTGCCGAAGCATAAGGCACCTTATTCATGTATGCTAGCTCATCAGGATCTCGGGGACACTGAGTCTTGCTTAGCGTCGTGCCATGTGTCATGGGTAGGAATCCTCTCTTAGAGTCTTCCATCTTGAATCTCCCAAGAATCTTATCGATATAAGTTTCTTGACTGAGTCTAATCATCTTCCTCGATCTAACTCTATAGATCTTGATGCCCAATATGTAATCTGCATCTCCTAGGTCTTTCATTGAAAAACACTTCCTAAGCCACTCTTTCACGGAGTTAAGCATAGGAATGTTATTTCCAACGATCAGTATGTCATCTACATACAGGACCAAGAAAACTAGGTTGCTCCCACTAACCTTCTTGTATACAGAAGATTCTTCTTCGTTCTCCAGAAAGCCAAACTCTTTGATTTTCTCGTCGAATCGAAGATTCCAACTCCGACTTGCTTGCTTCAACCCGTAGATGGACCTTTGAAGCTTGCAAACTTTTCCAGCATTTTTGGAGTCCTCAAAACCTTCAGGTTGTGTCATGTACACATCCTTTTCCAGTTTTCCGTTCAGGAAGGCGGTTTTGACATCCATTTGCCATATCTCATAATCATAATGAGTTGCAATTGCTAGAATAATCCTGATGGACTTAAGCATCGAGACAGGGGAAAAGGTTTCTTCCTAGTCTATTCCTTGGACTTGTCTGTAACCTATTGCCACGAGTCTAGCTTTGAAAACGCTCACGTTTCCATCCTTGTCTGTTTTGATCTTGAAAATCCATTTGCATCCGATGGGTTCTACTCCATCGGGCAAATCAACCAAGTTCTAAACTTGATTTTCAGACATGGATTCCATTTCGGATTTCATAGCTCCTAGCCATTTTTCGGAGTCTGGGCTCGTCATAGCTTCTTTGTAGGTGTTGGGTTCATTATCTTCTATCAACAAGATATCTTGTCGTTGAGATAATTCAATCAGTCTTGCAGACCTACGTGGGGCTTGAACAACAGGTGAGACACTCTCAACTCCTTGAGGGTTCTCCTGCGAATCACATTCGCTTTGCGCGGGAGGATCTCCGAGATCTACCATCTCTTCCTCTGTTCCCTTTTCTATCGGCTCAGAATAGTTAGGAATCGCGACTTTTGACATTGGTACAATGGTGTCAGTTTGTTGCTCGGATCGAATCTCTTCGATCTCTATATTTCTCTCACTTGTCCTCTTGGAAAGAAACTCCTTTTCAAGGAAGACACCATCACGAGCAACAAACACTTTATTCTCTGATGGGTTGTAGAAGTAATACCCCTTTGTCTCTTTTGGATAACCAACAAAGAGACACTTGTCTGATTTTGGTGCTAGTTTATCTCCTTGTAAACGTTTTACATAAACATCGCAACCCCAGACTTTGAGAAAAGACAACTTTGGAACCTTTCCAGTCCATAACTCATATGGCGTCTTTTCTACAGCTTTTTACGGAGCTCGGTTTAGTGTGAGAGCAGCCGTTTCTAGAGCATATCCCCAGAAAGTGTTAGGAAGATCGGCTAAGTTCATCATCGATCGAACCATGTCCATCAAGGTTCGATTTCTCCTTTCGGACACACCGTTCATCTGAGGTGTTCCTGGTGGAGTGAGTTGGGATACTATTCCGCAACTCCTAAGATGATCCTCAAACTCTTGACTCAAATATTCACCACCTCGATCCGATCGAAAGGGGTTTATTTTCTTGCCAAGTTGATTCTCTACTTCGTTCTGGAATTGTTTGAACATTTCGAACAATTCCGACTTATGCTTCATAAGATATATGTAACCATATCTAGTGAAGTCATCAGTGAACGTTATGAAGTAGCCATAGTTACCTCTCGCGAATGTACTCATAGGTCCGCATACATCTGTATGTATCAGTCATAATGGTTCACTCACTCGATCTCCTTTCCCCTTGAAGGACGATCGTGTCATTTTGCCCACTAAGCATGGCTCACATGTATCGTATGATTCTAAATCACACAATCCCAGAAGTCCATTTGCATGAAGCTTCTGCATGCGTTTCATGTTAATGTGACCCAAACGACAATGCCAGAGATAGCCTTGGTTAGAATCGTGAGTACGAAGCCGTTTCGCGTCTATGTTCAGGATTTCGTCTTCTATGTTCACAACGTAAAGACCATTGCGTAGTCTAGCACAGGTATAGAACATCTCATCTTTGTATAAAGAACAACACTTGTCCTTTATTATTGCATGATATCCCTCTTTGTCTAGTACCGACACAGAGATGATGTTCCTTGAAATAGTGGGTACATAATAGCAATTATGCAGCACTAATGTTAATCCAGTCTCTAGACTAAGCTCATAGGTTCCTTCAGCCACAACAGCAACTCTTTCCTTATTTGCGACTCTAGAACCATCTCGTTCTTTGTCAGATACCTGAGCTCCTTGAGCTCATCTAATTCCGAGATTATATGTGCTCCACGTCCGGTATCAACTACCCATAAAGGAGAGTCAGTCGTATCTGCCAAATTGACTTCTATAACATAGGCTCCGACTTCTACTTCCCTTTCTGGTATCTCTATTACGCTTTCTTCATTTGAAGCATCGAGAACTCTTCTCTGATCTTCCTCCCAATCTAGAAAGTCGTATAGATCTCTATCTAATTTTGAACTAATACTATATGCCATCTCTACTCTACATAAACAAAATAAGGATTTTGCTAAGTACTACATTCAATGCTTAAGCAAAAACAGTTTTTTCCATATTATTCAATAAAAATCGTCCCCCTTTGAATAATATGATTCCAAGATCCCATTCCTGTGGAGTTAAGCGTACTTTGGCGCTGCCCTTAACTCCACCCCCTGGGTGAGTAACTCTTTACTGATCATATTCCTATCACTCTTGGTTGATGAATAACACTTATGTGTTCAATTCATCCTTTTTCCTCGAAATCCAAAACCCTTTTGCTGACTCTTTGAGAATAACCAGTTAGACATGTAGACCTCTTCATAGGTCTACCCGTATTGTCCCGTGGTAAAAGATGGCACCTTGCTTTGGCATGACCCACCATCGATGAACAAGGGCTCATGCAGGTGTCTTAATCTGGGTGGGCATTACTCAAAATTCTTTTTGGGGACTTTTACGTTTTTAGCATGCATGCATTATTGTGAACTCTAACATGATCATACATAACATAAAACGTAAATAAGTAAATGCGCGCGAGAAAATAAATCAAGCAGACATGATCCTAGTATGGCCCCTAACCCAAAAGATCTAATCTTCTTAGGTTCTTGCTTGTTTTGCCTATGTTTGCCTGGATCTCCATCCTCAAACCTCCATTGAATTCTCCCACTCGAACCACGATCTCATCCTTTAGCTCTTCAATAGACTCTATTGGACCCTTAACTCTAATTACAAGACTCAACGATTCGCAGATCGTATAAAACTTGAAATTAAATTAATTACATCGGGCACCCATCCGTGCTTAAAAACAAGAATAGAACAATTCTATGGCCATACTAGAACCCGCATTCACATTCATACATACATAATAATATGACACTCATAAAACACCCAAGTATGTATTAGATTCGCTTCCTTAGGTCGAATCTAGGTTTGCTATGTTCTAGATAGCTATTCGGGAGATACTACTGACATCTCTATGTCTAACGTGCCTTAAGTCTAATTTTCTCAAAATTCAGACTAATGCCTTGTTTTGGTTTTATCCTAAACGATTTTGAAATTGTTTTGGAAAAACTCTGTTTTAGGCTTTTGGTTGGCCCGGGTCGCTTTCGGAAAAAAAATATGGTTAAAGTCGGAAGAAGAAAAGTCGAAACCTCCTACTTAAGTCAAGGCCCAAAAGACCCGAGTCAAACTCTAAAGACTTAAGTCAAACTTGGTCAAGGAACCCTTTGACTAGACCAAGTCAAGTCACGGTCAAGGTCCGAGCCAAGGTCGGACCCGGATTGGCACGTACCAGAACGTGCCAAGTCCCGCGGGAGGACGCGTCCTAGACGCTCTGTCCAAGTATATGCATCTCGGACTCCAAGTCCGAGATGGCTTCTGGTTTCTCCAGACGCGTCCCAGACGCGTCTGGAAGGAATAGTGCCGGTCGCGCCCGGATTCTCAACCCGAGATGCGTCTGGACTACTCTGGTCGCGTCCAGGTGACGCGACCTCACGTGTTGGACGCGGATCTCTCGGGATCCCTGTCCGAGACAATCTCGGACGCGTCTGTCCGAGACAATCTCGGACGCGTCTGTCCGAGACGTTGTCGGATTCCCAGTCCGAGAAGGACTGGGACGCGTCCGATACGTCCGCCACTGGCCAGACGCGTCCTGGTCAGTCTGGCTCTTGGACAGCAGCTGCTCCCTTCCTGTTTTTCGATTCCTTCCAACTTTAGCTGCTGTTTTTGATAAAAAATCATCAAAAACAACAGATTTTGAAAACTCTTTTCAAAACACCATCTATTTTAAAACTTATTTTTGAAAACTCGTTTCAAAAACTCGAAATTTTAAAGTTATCCCCATTGAAACATTTTCAATTTCTATCCGATAACGTCTAAATCTAATTTAAACTAATCAATTTCATGTCTAAATCCATATTTAAACATAAAATCATCTAATCAATCAAGCTCGAATCTAATTCGACTGGTTAGAGATAGTTTCATGCAACCATGCCACTGTAGGATTTTGTGTGTATCCTATACACTATCTAGTGTTCTAAGTGGAATCTCAAACATCATATGTTAACACTAGAATGCCCAGAATCATATGCATGAACTAATCAATGAACTAAAAGAGGGATAAATACCTTCATCGCATTTTTCCCTCGAACCTTTCCAATCGCGTGTGAAGATCGAGAGCTCCAATTGTTGCTCCTCTACTTGAGACACCGAGTGTATAGACATGATCTCCCTTCCTTTCAGACTGCTAGGACTTACTAGAAGGTTGAGAAGAACTCTTCTTCTTGACTAGAATGATAGAACGGGAGCTTTTTCTCTATATTCCTCTCTCTCCACTAGCTGTATATTGAGAGAGAGAGAGAGAGAGAGAGAGCTGTATATTTTTCTTCCAGAGAAAAATCCACCCCTTTTCTGTTCTCTACTGACCCTATATATAGAGAAACCCTAATTAAAATCTCATTCAGATTAGGTCTTTCTATTTTCGGGTCACAAAAAAGATAATTACCAAAATACCCTTTTGGGGTATTTTGGCTAACCCTTTAAGTGTGGCCGGCCAGAGCAGCCCACTATGGGCTTTCTATGGCGGGCCCACTCACCTACGTCGGCCATCACATGGCCGACCTAATAAGCCTTGCTCCGGGCATCCCTTTCTAGGCCCGGTTCTTTCTATCTTGTCGGCATTTCCAGTTGGATCCAATCCATCTTCAGCCTGTTCTCGTCTAGTCAAGTCTCTCCGGTCAAGTTACCACTCTTATGTGTAACCCGTTGTAGGATCCGGTCTATGTTAGCCGCGAATCACCGAATTGATCCGACGATCGTAGTTGGCTTCTAGCAAAGCATTACGACCCCTAATTGGACCGGATTGGATGATCTTCACCGTATGGTCATCGTTATCCTAGCTGACAAATTGATCACATTGCCACCTTGGTCGAAGGACATCTCCTTCAGACCGAACGGATATATTCTTCATCCACAACCAGAAGTAGCAGCTACAGATACAACTGACACCTGGATGAACCTTGTTATAAAGTACCTGACCAAGGACGAGCTTACCTCAGACAAAAATGAAGCGAGCAGACTAAAAAGCGAAAGCTGCGAGATTTTGGAAACTCGACGGTCAACTACTCAGGAGATCGTATTTAGGCCCTTACCTCAAGTGCATCACTCCAGAAGAAGGTATGTATGTTTTAAAAGAATTACACGAGGGAGAGTGTGGAAACCACTTTGGCGGTCGTAGCTTATCCAATAGAGCTCTGACTGTCGGCTATTACTGGCCAACCATGAGGGCTGATTCAATCGATCATGCCAAATGATGTGACAAATGCCAAAGGTTCGCTTAAACTTCTCACCTCCCTCTAGAACAATTAAGTTCCATACTATCACCTTGGCCTTTCATGAAATGGGGCATGGACATAGTGGGGAAACTTCCCACTGCCCCAGGCCAATGTGTATACATGTCGACCATGACTGACTGTTTCTCTAAGTGGATCAAAGTCGAGACCTTCCACCAAATAAAAGACAAAGAGGTCATGAGTTTTGTGTGGAAGAATATAATTTGCAGGTTTGGAGTACCTAAGGAGATAGTTACCGACAATGGATCTCAATTCATTAGCTTTTCCTTCCAAGACTTTTGCAAAGATTGGGGTATAAAGCTCAGCTTCTCAACCCCAAGGTATCCTTAAGCCAACGGGCAGGCTGAATCTTCTAAGAAAACTATCATGAACTCTCTAAAAAAGAAACTGGAAAAAGCTAAAGGAGTGTGGGCAGATCAACTACCAGCAGTATTATGGGCTTATCGAACAACTGTACGAACGCCAAGAGGTGAAACCCCTTTCTCATTAGCTTATGGTTCCGAAGCTGTAATCCCAGCTGAAACAAGAGTCCCTATCGCACGGTACCAGTGGACTGAAGAAGGAAGCAATTAGGTCGAGCTTAACCACAACCTAGACATAATTGATGAACTAAGAGACAAGGCAGCTATCAGAAACGCCGTCTACCAACAGAGAGCATCCTCTCAGTATAACAAAAATGTCCGAATCAGATCCTTCAAAGTTGGGGATTGGGTACTTCGAAAGGTCTTTCAAAACACCAAGCAAACAGGAGCAGGCAAACTGGGTCCCACTTGGGAAGGGCCTTACTTGATCACCCAAGTAGTGGGACAGGGAGCATACAAGCTCCACTCACAGGAAGGTCTGGACATCAACAACAGTTGGAATGCAAGACACCTAAAACAATACTATTTCTAACTCAATTTCACTAAGTTGTCGTTTATCTTTTATACCACCTACTGACTTGGGCGTCGGAGGGTCGATGGCTATGCCATCAACCTCCCCCCCACTGAGGAGCGTGCAGGCAAACCAAGCTTTGGTTGGGGGACAAGCAGAAGGAAACAATTATCACTTTGCCAAGCAAAGGTCAACAACAATGCCTACATCTCCAAGAGACGGACTAGAATAAATGTAACTCCGCATCTAGCCCACGTGAAGACAACTAGTTCTGCAAGATAGCTCCGTACTACTTCAGACTCCGATTCCGCTTACGACCCAACTCTACGAGCCAGTTTTGCACTGCTCCCAACTCTGCCCAAAGTCAGCTCAACTCTATAAGTCAGTTCTGCACTGCTTCAGACCCCAACTCTTCCGAAAGTCGGCTCAGCTCTGCAAGCCAGCTCCGCACTGCTTCAGACTTCAGTTCTACTCGCGTCAGTACATGTAAAAGTCTCGATGTCAAAAGATCTTTACTAAAACGACACTGCTCGTATCACATGAATATTTCTCTTGTAATACAACATTATTTCAAATACAATGATGTTTCAATTCAAGTCATATTTGGTCTGTACAAAGTAGACTAAGGGCTTTAACGCCACAAAACTTAGTCTAACCCTAGAACTTCTCAAGCTCTAAGCTTAAACTAGGGGAATAAGTGGATAGTCATCCTCCACGGATTTCAAACGCTTCATGACACTCGACATACACAGACTCGAGTATTCAAACAAGGCAAGCCACGCTTCGCCAAAACACTCCAAGCTTTGGTCACGCCAAACACAAATTAGGTATAATATAAACTATCTGTGAAGGGTAATAGCCTTACCCATATGGATAAAAGAGGCAAACAATATGTATCTGTAAAGGGTAATACCCTTACCCTTATGGATATGAGGCATTCATCGACGGAGTTACACCCTGGTAAGACAGCTAAACCCACACCAAGCCACTTCTCCTCCTCTCTACTATCTTTTCTTTTTCAAACCCTAAAGCCATCTCCTTCTTATTTCTCTAGCCTCCATTACCTTTTCTACCCAATTTCTTTCTCTTCTAATTTCTAGATCTACTTTCTAATTCTACCCCAATTTCTTCCCTCATTTCTTTTCTACAACCATTCCTTTCTAATTTCTTTTCTAAACCTCTCTACTTCCACCTACTCTCAAAGTGTTATTAATTGAATTTGGAGCATAATTTGGATCATATTTGGGAATCAATTGGAGCAAGGATTTGGGTGACTTCTTTTCTTTGTCTTATTTATTTCCATGTATTTTGTTTTATCATGTATATGTCTCTAAATTCTATGACGAGCTAATCTTGTATCTAGGGGTAGAGGAAACCCATACTTCGGCTTATTTTGAGATATGCTATTAATTAATAAATCCTTCTATTGAGCTTCAATGTCTATGAATTGTCATTTCATATAGATTTTATAATCTTGCCATTGTTTATGCTTCATAGTGAGATATTTCATGCTTTTGTTAAGTTATTAGATGGGGTATGCTTATTAGATGATGAATGATTGGTAAATAGCCTTAATATGATGATGAATTTAAATTACTTGATTTTTAAATGTGTTATTAAAGAATATCTTCCGAAATCTAAATAGTTTATTATGTTAGATTTTGAGTTATATATGAAAAAAGGAATTTGTTGATTGAATGCATGTTTTAGATATTCCATTTATGTGGTGGAATCAAGAACCCTAGATTTCTTTCCCACCTTGATTTCATTCTTATTAGTCAATTAGTATTGTTTTCCTTTTACAAATAGTTTTCAAAATCAAATCAAATTTTCGAAAGGGGTTTTAATTTAAGATTTAGGTGAAATTGCTTGTCCCTTGGAACGATTCTCGGACTTATTAGAGATACTATAACTTGATCCCTACACTTGGGGAATAGACCTTTTTTAGGCCTATCAAGTTTTTGGCGCCGCAGCCGGGGATATGTTAATTTTATTTTTAATCTTGAATTAGGTTTTATTTGTTATTTTTGTCTCTTTTGATTACTTTGACTCGCTTTTCTTTTCTTTGTGTGGATTCACAAAGGAGCTAAAGGGAAGGAGCATCAAGGAGGAGGACCCCAAGAAGACCTTTTTAAATTTTAGTTATTTTAGTATTTTATTTTATTTTGGTGAGACAGTGTTAAAACTTTTTTTTATTTTTTGTGTTTTGTTTTAAGGACTTTATTGTTTTGACTCTAAATTGGAGGGCATTTAATTTTGTAACCGAAACTAAGAAGCCTCGGGTTCGCACACTTGCGGGAAGAGTGGCCCAGGTCGTCTACAAAGGTCGTCGTCTGTCTTGAACGGGAGGTAACTTCTAGATCACCCACGAATCTCCTGTAAGTAGGTACTTGTGATGTTTTTGCTTGCCTAATTGATTGACGAACTGTTAGTTTAATTATCATATTAGTAAGGGCATTAACCTATTACAAGATAGGAGTCGGATTTCATCACCGGTCTCTTGCCCATTTAGGTAACAACATTGTGCGATCCCAAGCCTCACTTTAACATTAAAAATTGATTTAGACATTGGTCAAAGGGTAATGAGCTTATAGGACCTTCTTGGCAAATCTAGAACTCGATTAGTATTTGGAGTATTCCTAGGAAGAGGGAACGATCCAAGCGCATAATTCTTTTCCACGGCCGCCTCGAGAAGAGGAAATGTTGCCAAGGATACAGTTATTTTCAACTTTCATAGTTGGCTGTCTCCTGGAGAATTGCTTGATCGTTGTACTGTGACGGAGTAACTCCTTATAAGAATCATGGTTCGAGCTTTGGAAAGAAATGGAAGCTGTCTAGATGTATTTTTAAGTGAAAAATACCACCCAGTCGTCTAGGTTGCTTGGTTGAGTCAGCGTGTTTGCGTGTGTGGTTTTCTTAGGTACTTCGTAGTTTCGTTAATCTTTATAAAAAAATTGGAAGGATTCTTCGATGAGGACGAATTGGAAGAGAAACGGAAGGAACAATCATTGTTAAGAACACAAGAGATACTTTTACGGAGCATGTCTAGACTTGAGGCGACTAACGCTACTCTAGATAATTTTGACCGGTCCCGTAATGATAGTCATAACGTTGATAACTATTGGAATCATCATCAACCTCAACAAGGTTATGTCCCTCAGTTACAAAATACCAATAATTATCAACGTTTTAACAATCAAAATTATTTTGAGAATCTGAGGGCCAATGTCTATATTGTAATAATTATTGGGAGCATTGTAACCTCAAGAACGTTATGAGTTAAACTATGTCAATAGTTCATCCCATGGTGAATATAGTGAAGAGTTTTATGATCCAAACATGTCCCAACCACCTCAATGGGATAACATTCGAACTAATGACTCTTCATCATCTTCAGTAAACCAAATTTATAATCGTCTTGTAAGGTTAAATATAGAGCTTGAGCAGAAAGATCAAGAGCTATGAGCTGAAAGATTAGCTCTAAATAAAAGAATTAATAAAAATCTAGAGTTGCCCCTTAATAAGGAACCCCACGTCGTAGAAGATGAGTCCTTTGATAAGATGGAGTACAATACACATGAGTTTTATGATGATGAGGATGGTAGTATAATTGAGGCAAATACTTTATTCGATTCTACCACATATTTAATTTATGAGCATAGTAATTTGCCAACCGTAGAGTCGCCACTATCATCATATGAGTCCATTGCCGAGGAAACTCTTGAACCACCTTAAGAGAAACCAAGAGCTGAGTCTGTTTTGTCTCCCGAGTCTAAACCTTTTACTCATTTTATCCATGATAATCTTTTGGATCAAACTAGATGTCATACTAAAGATGAAGCTGAAGAACTTTGGCTAGTTGAAATGTCCAAAGAGAGTGATGACTCACTCGACTTAGGTGAAGTTCCAGATATTAATGAGATCATAATGAAAGAAAGTGTAAAAAGTTTGTCTGAGTCTTTGCCGAAGGAGATTAGACCCAACTTGGAGGTAATTTCAATACAACAAGCCAATGAGGCTATTTTAGAACCTCCGAGTTTGAGTATTGATCTAGGTGAGTCAAACCTCTTAAATATTTATGCACCATGTCCCTCGGAAGTCCAAGTAACCTCGTGTCAATCACTTGTGTATTCTTCCATAGTTTCTCAATCCATTTGTCATGTTTATGAGGATCCGTTTTATCCAATGTCTTTCAACTTTAGTTTATCACCAAACTTAATGATTGTTGCTTCATCTAAGTTTGGGGATAACTCATCCACATCAAAAGTCCCACTTAAATTGTCATACTCCCTCCGTCTCAAATTAAGAGACCCACTTTCCCTTTTGATTTGTCTAAAAAAAAGACCCATTTCTTCTTTTATCATATAAAAATCCATCAAATTTCCAACATTGTCCTTTATCTCTATATTATACATTTCTCCTCGAACATTTATTTTTGGTAACAATCCAATTTAGAAGAAAAAATAACATCCAATTTGGAAGTAAAAATGTCATCCAAAGGCATGAATAATTTGGATTGTTATTGAAAATAATTTGAGCATTAAATAAAATCCAATTTTCTTCCACTTATTTTTGGTAAAAAAATTTAATTTGAATTTAACCTAAAAGAGGAATCTCACTAATCTGAGCATCAAATGAGGGTATAAGTGGGAGGAAAAATATGTGAAAAATTTGTAGGAATTTAGGTCTTGGTCCCTTAATTTGAGACGGAGGGAGTATCATTGTGTCGACGTGAGACTGAACCTTCCTGGATATATCATTTTTTGGGTTGACCCTCAGATCTTCGAATTACTATTGTATGGGAGTCATCAACCCTTAATCCAGTAGGTTTACAGTAACTTTTATTTCCTTTTTCTTTTTTCATCGTCTGGCTGAAGACGATAAATTTAGCGCTTTTTGGGAGGCAACCCATGCATTTGATGTACGACAATAGAGTTTGGTAATATCTTTCTTCTCATGTGTTTTATTTTTTGACATAGTCTTTCGAACATTGGGGGCAATGTTCGGTTTAAGTTTGGGGATAGGGAAAAACTTTTGCTAAGTCCTTCATTTCAAAAATTCAAGAGGGTTCAAATTTTTTCAATTTTGGACCGAAAATGTGAGTCTAATGGTTGTTTTTGGCTTGTTAATAGTTATAGAGTCGAGTTGATCGTACTATCCGGTTGTTAAAGGTTTCTTCATGAATGTCGAGTCTTGAGGTCGTCTGTGTTCTAGCCATGTGAGTATTATGGAAGTGAAGGGTAGACGGTTCTGAGAGAACTAGATTGATCATTAGTGGAGACTTAACCCTTGTGAGATTTCTGAGCCTTTCTATTACCTTTAGGCGTACTCTTCTGCGCTGACTTTGAGTAGAGTGAAGAGCTACTCAACCTCGCAACTTTGTAAAAAGAGCTCATTTGATCTCGTGTGCTCAACTTCCATAACCACTAGGAGTGACATCAGGATAGCGAATAAACCTTACTCTTATGGTCCATAAAACCCAATAATAGTGTCAACTTTAGGAAGACAGATACTCCACCATCCATTCATCATATGACTCCCGAGAATGAAGGCATGAAAAGTAAAGAAAGAAGAATGTGAAAGCAAAGTGTGAAAGAAGGAAAAGTTGATTGTTGAGAATACTAGTGTTGGTATTTGTATTGTTTATAGTTGTGTTAAAAAAAAGGGTCTGTGGATATATAGACCAAAATAATATTCAAAAAAAGTTTATGATCCAATCTTCCCAAAACATGGATATTTATTCCTTTTACATTATGGACATAATAACCCATTCTTTATGAGATAACTACCGTCCATGCCCCTCCTACAAAAATCACAGGATTTTTAATTTTCCAGGGTGAATTTGGAATGTTTCTAATGTGGGCGTGATTTAGGGGATTTATAACAGCTAACGTATAAATCAGAAATTGATTTTTCTCTATCTTCTAACCGTTTTGGAAAGAAAATCTATTTCCAAATCGATTCAAAACAAAAATCGTAACGAAATCAATTTTCTCTCTCTTTACAGATTTTGAAACCAAATCAATTTTTTCTCTCTTACTATGTAAATTTTTTTCGATTCAAATCAATTTTCTCTCACTTAACTTTCAGATTAGGAAATAGTATATTTTTTGGGATCAATTTAGCGTGATTTGGGGGTTAATATACAAAACATATATATTAGTTTCTCTCACTTAACTTTCAGATTTGGAAATAGTATATTTTTCTGGGAACATTAAAGCAACATATGTTTTCGTTTTTATTCATACATAAATACACATCGAATACAAATTATGAAACAAATACGTAAATTATGTATTATTTATGTCGAGGAAACCATCATTTGTCAAGTATATATACAACATAATTTATCAAATGTATGTGGGTCTTGTTGAATAAATTACACATAATTTCTTTTACATTACACACCATTTACATTCTGTTACAAAAAAAAAGTACAAAATCTTCTCTGATTCAAAAATGGTGCCCATCCATGTACTCTCCATTAGTTTCGTTGACTCACTTTGATTTGATGTTTCTCTTTGAAATTTCATCTGGTATATCAAATCTACACACATAAATACACATACATTAAAGAAAAAAAATCATATATTGTATAATAAACTACATGTACAGTTTCGTAAATTATGTATAATGTTTGTCAAATTTTGACAACATTTGAAGGTTTTGAGTAGTTTGGTAAACTTAACAAGGTTACTGTTTTGGGTGAAAAGTACACGTAATGGTAACTAAATAATACATAATTTATGCGCACTTATACGTAAATTATATACATAATGGTAAACACATGAAGATATACGTAAATTATATATACTTTATTGCAAAGTCCACGAGATTTGATAGTAAAGCGAAGTATTTCTACTAATGAAATGAGTATTGTTTTGGTGTTAAAGCACAAGTAATGTTCTATAAATTACCCATAATTTATTATAAATTATGGTAATTTACGATAAAGTACATGTACTGTAAATTCTGTTATGAGTAACCGTACGAAAGAAGAAATATTTCATAAATCCGTACGGATTGAAAACCAGATCTGAAGAAAAAAAATGAGAATATCATTAAGCTTAAACTACAAATCTAAAGATATCTGCTATGATGATTGATTGCAATAATGACAAACTCGAGTTGAAGGATTAAACATCAAGATCAAAAACATAAATGAAATTTTAAGAGAGAGAAAGAAAATAAACATCAAACATTCGATTGTTTCTATGAATTAGTAAAAAAAAATCTTTGAAACTTATACTCAAAATCGTATATGATCAGCTTTAGAGAGAGAATCTGTTATAATAAACTGAAACATAATATAAAATCGTATAAAACAGAAAGTGTTTTACCTCATTAACGATGAAGAAGATGATTTCAGCAGCTCTAATAAAGATAAACAATGGAGGTTTGTACTGCTGCTGTAATGAAGATGAAACAATGGAGGTTTGTACTAGGGGTGTACACGAGCCGAGCTCTTAACGAGCTGCTCGAGTTCGGCTCGACTATTGCTCGTGCTCGACTCGAATATTAACGAGCTCGAGCTTAACACGAGCTCAAAATCAAGCTCGTTTACATAAACGAGCCGAGCTTGAACATTCTTTAGTGTATCACGAGCTACTCGTGAACAGCTCGTTTAACATACTCTTATAATAGTATAGTACATAATTACGTAGTAGTATTGGAACTTGTACATGAAATATCAACCATTAAAAAATTATCGGAATATGAATCATTAATCATTATTATTGTATGTGACAGATGATCATTGAAGTATTTTGATGATTTAGAAAGTTTTAATTTGAAGTATTTTGATAAACGAGCTTAAAACAATGCGAGCTCGAGTTCGAGCTCGAGCTCTTTCAAACTTATACGAACCGAGCTTGAACAAGTGGACAATTACTCGAACGAGCTCGAGCTCGAGCTCGAGCTCGACAGTCAAATACAAGAACCGAGCTTGAACATCTTACTACTCGGCTCGGCTCGACTCGAGTACACCCCTAGTTTGTACTGCTGCTGGTGAGTTTAATAGAGGTTTATTGAAGCTTTCGTTTTTAGAGAGAGAGAAAGTTTCCAGATTTCAGTTACGGAATATATTGAAGATGAAATTTACTTTGAATTTAAACGTGATTGGAGAGAGAATGTGGAGATAAAAATGGAAAAAAGATATTTTGGATTTTAGAATGTAAATCAGATTTTATATATAAAGAAGGTTAGTATAGGTATTATAAATTAATATGTAATCTAGGGATTTGTGTTTTCTCTCTGGATGAGACTAAATGGACTAGATATCCATTTATATTATTTTTTCGGTTTTGAAACCCTTTATAGGATTAGAGAGGACTATATCTACTATTAGGACCCGTTTTTTGGGCTATAAGCCCAAAAATTCAAAAAAAAATATTGAAGTGAAAAATGAAAAAAAAAAAAAAAGTTTGTGTAAAAAAGTTCATGTGAACTTTAGTTTGTTATGTAAAATAATTGTTCGAAGCAAAAAAAACTAAGTTTGGAAGTTACTTAAAGTTCTCTAGCATTGAAGACGTCGACATTCTCGGGATCTCATCATCATTCATCTCATCACTTGTATTCGTTGACCTTTAGGAAACATTATTAGAGGGTGGAGTGGGTGAGAAGGGTAAGTGAGCGTCCCCATTCCATTTAGTGGTTATATTCCTTTTCGTAGATCATTCATTCTACAATGTCGTCCTCACCCTTTTTATGTGTTGAGTTCAAGTTAAGTGATCACACTCACACATATGAGCGAGCCATTTTTGAGTGATTTCATCTTTAGAGCGTATGTCTGTGAGGCCAAAGTCAAGGCGAAATGTATTAAGATAGGGATCAAGGCTCTGTCTGTTCGGAACTGAAGTGATTCTCATTGTGGCTAGTCACGTGCACTTCGAGTCTAAATTACTAGTGAAAAAGTTTAACGTCTGTATAGTGTTGTTAACTTTGACTGATGCCTATTAGCTTGCTAAAATTTTCTAGGAGATAAAAATTTCTGGTCCATCTTAGTTGACTCTGAGTACGTTTGGACCCTATTGTATTTTTGAAATGTTTTGAACTTTGTGGGTACATTCTCTGGAAACACTCACGAGACAACACTCGTCCACTAGGGCAACCTAGGGGTTTAACGGCTTGTTGCATATGCTAAATGCAACCGGGATTCCTCCGAAAGTGAGTTAGGTTTTTCTTTTATTTTGTTTTGCTCGAGGACTAGCAAAATCTAAGTTTAGGGATGTTTGGTGGGTCATGAATATGTCCCATCTGAGTCGTTTAATTTAGCCGAGTTAGTCCGTTTCGATTCTTTATTATAATAAAATAGTTGGCTTTCTTGATTAGGTGTCTTTTGCAGAGTTAGGTGTGAAAACGGTTAAAAACGAGAAAAAGAGAAGGATATTTTGGTCATTTGGACCAAGAAGTATCTTAGAAATTTGGTCAAGATCAGTGCATGGGAGAAAAGTACAGTCCAAGACGAACCCGTGGGAGAAAAGGGAAGTAAAATCGCAGGGCGGACGAGGGAAATATGTAAATCAAAGTAAGAGTCAAACAATGTTGACTGGTGGGATCATTTCGATCACCATTCTGGCTGGTGGGACACAACAAGGTGACGTGGCATGTCCAGAGGCATGGAGCATCAGTATTCGGTATACCCGCTGAACACTGAAGTTTCATCCCAAATGCACAACGGACATAATTAATGGTCTCATCTGAAATTACCGTCTAGCCCCTCCTTTTGTCCTTCCTTAATTTTCAGCCTATAACTAATTGACAAGTGGCCATCTTTTCACCACAACTCCCACCAAAAATTCCAGATTTGCCCCCAATTGTACTAGTTGATTCCTTAGCCAATGCTTATCTATTTCATGGAGATAAAGTAACCAAACCTTTCCATTTTTACCCTTTTCAACCTTATCATCTAAAACTCTAGCCACCACCAATATAAATAATCCTCTTCCTCACATTATTTGGTAGACTTCAACAACCCTCTCAAAAGGCTTCCTTCTCTAATTTCTAAGCCACTTCTCCTCCTCTGTACTACCTTTTCGTTCTCAAACCCTAAAACCATCTTCTTCTTCTTTCTCTAGCCTCCATTACCTCTTCTACCCAATTTCTTTCTCTTCTAATTTCTAGGTCTACTTTCTAATTCTACCCCAATTTCTTCCCTCATTTCTTTTCTACAACCATTCCTTTCTAATTTCTTTTCTAAACCCCTCTACTTCCACCTACTCTCAAAGTGTTATTAATTGAATTTGGAGCATAATTTGGATCATATTTGGGAATCAATTGGAGCAAGGATTTGGGTGACTTCTTTTCTTTGTCTTATTTATTTCCATGTATTTTGTTTTATCATGTATATGTCTCTAAATTCTATGACGAGCTAATCTTGTATCTAGGGGTAGAGGAAACCCATACTTCGGCTTATTTTGAGATATGCTATTAATTTATAAATCCTTCTATTAAGCTTCAATGTCTATTAATTGTCATTTCATATAGATTTTATAATCTTGTCATTGTTCATGCTTCATAGTGAGATATTTCATGCTTTTGTTAAGTTATTAGATGGGGTATGCTTATTAGATGATGAATGATTGTTAAGGAATATAGCCTTTATATATGATCAATTAAAATTACTTGATTTTGAAATGTGTTGTTAAAGAATATCCTCCGAAATCTAAATAGTTTATTATGTTAGATTTTGAGTTATATATGAAAAAATGAATTTGTTGATTGAATGCATGTTTTAGATAGTCCATTTGTATGGTGGAATCAAGAACCCTAGATTTCTTTCCCACCTTGATTTCAATCTTATTAGTCTATTAGTATTGTTTTCTTTTTATAATAGTTTTCAAAATCAAATCAAATTTTCGAAAGGGGTTTTAATTTAAGATTTAGGTGAAATTGCTTGTCCCTTGGAACGATTCTCGGACTTATTAGAGATACTATAACTTGATCCCTACACTGGGGGAAAAGACCTTTTTTAGCCCTATCAAGTTTTTCAAACTTAATAGGCCTAAAAATGGTCTTTTCCTCAAGTGTAGGGATAAGTTATAGTACTTCTAATAAGTCCGGGAATCGTTCCCCGGCAGCGGCGCCAAAAACTTGATAGGCCTAAAATAGGTCTATTCCTCAAGTGTAGGGATCAAGTTATAGTACTTCTAATAAGTCCGAGAATCGTTCCAAGGGACAAGCAATTTCACCTAAATCTTAAATTAAAACCCCTTTTGAAAATTTGATTTAATTTTGAAAACTATTTTTAAAAGAAAACAATACTAATAAACTAATAAGAATGAAATCAAGGTGGGAAAGAAATCTAGCTAGGGTTCTTGATTCCACCACATAAATGGACTATCTAAAATATGCATTCAATACAAATTCTTTTTTTAATAACTCGAAATCTAACATAATAAACTATTTAGATTTCGGAAGATATTCTTTAATAACACATTTCATAATAAAGTAATTTTAATTGATCATCATATAAAGGCTACATTCCTTAACAATCATTCATCATCTAATAAGCATACCCTATCTAATAACTTAACAAAAGCATGAAATATCTCACTATATATGAAGCATGAACAATGAAAAGATCATAAAATCTATATGAAATGATAGTTAATAGGCATTGAAGCTCAATAGAAGGATTTATTAATCAATAGCACACTTCAAAATAAGCCCAAGTATGGGTTTCCTCTACCACCCTAGATACAAGATTAGCTACTCATTAAATTTAGAGACATATACATGATAAAACAAAATACATGGAAATAAATAAGAGAAAGAAAAGAAGTCACCCAAATCCTTGCTCCAATTGATTTCCAAATATGGTCCAAATTATGCTCCAAATCCAAATAATAGCACTTTAGAAGAAGATGGGATAAGATGAGATTTAGAAAAGAAATAAGAGGATACAAGATTTTAAAGAAGAAGTTTTGGAGAAATTAGAAGTTTAGATAAAGAAATTAGAAGTTTAGATGTAGAGATTACGAGTAGAAATAAATTGGAAATAAGAGATGAATGTGTCCAGAGAAAGTAGAAGAAATGGATTTAAGGTTAGAAGATAGAAGAGAGGAGGAGTGACTTAGAAATTAGAGAAGGAAGCCTTTCGAGAGGGTTGTTGAAGTGTAATCTAGAATGAGAGGAAGAGATTTATTTATATTGGTTGATGACTAGGGTTTTAGAGGATAAGGTTTAAAAGGGTAAAATGGGAAATTGTGGTTACTTTATCTCCAAGAAATGGACACATGTTGGCTAAGGAATCAATGAATACAATTGGGGGCAAATCTTGGTGGGAGTTGCAAAAAGATGGCCACTTGTCAATTAATTATAGGTTGAAACTTAAGGAAGGACAAAAGGAGGGGCTAGAAGGTAATTCCGGATGGGACCACTAATTCTGTCCGTTTGTCATTTGGGATGGAACTTCAATGTTCAGCGGCATTACCGAATACTGATGCTCCACATTTCTGGACGTGCCACATCACCTTGTTGTGTCCCACCAGCCAGAATGGTGACCGAAATGATCCCACTAGCCAGAGTGGTGACCGAAATGATCCCACCAGTCGACATTATGTAACTTTATCTTTGTCTTTGCATAATTAACTCGTTCGGACTCCGATTTGACTTCTGTTTCCTCCTACGGGCTCGTATTAGCACTGACCTTGACCAAATACCAGAATTTTCTTGACTCCAAATGATCAAAATACTCTTCATGCATATTTTTCTCATTTTTAACCGTTTTCACACCTAACTCTGCAAAAGACACCTAATCAAGAAAACCAACCATTTTATTACAGTAAAGACTCGAAACTGACTAACTCGGCTAAATTAAACGACTCTGATGGGACATTTTCATGACCCATCACCCTGCTTCGCAAGCCTTCCTTTATTACAACAGGCTTCATCAAAAGTCTACGATCGATAAGCACTCGGTTTTTAAGCCATGCCTCGATTAGTAGCCCTACTCTATAATCCTGCCTAGATTTAAGTAACTTTCACTAAGTCTGCGTCAAGTGCACTCGGCGTATAAGCCTTGCCTTAATTGGCAGCTCTGCATCACGTGCCTCGCCAAGAGCACTAGGTCCGCCTTGCCAGGAGCTTCGGATCGGCCTCATTAATAAATTTAGGTCAGGACTACAGGCAGACACCCTGCCTTGATTGGTAGTCCTACCCTCTCGTCAAGTGCATATAAGCCTTGTCTTGACAACATCACAACGTGCGTCGCCAATAGCACTAGGTCTGCCTCGCCAGGAGCTCTGGATCTGCCTCGTCAAAATTAGGTCAAAACTGCACGGCAGACACCTTGCCTTGATCAGTAGTCCTACCTCACGTCAAGTGCACTCGGCATATAAGCCTTGCCTTGACCGACAACTCTACATCGCAAACGCGCCTCTCCAAGAGCACTAAATCCGCCTTGCTAATAACACCAGATCTGCCTCGTTAAAACTTTGCAGGACAACAGTCTGCGTAAAAAGCTTTTGGCGAACTTGTATTGTCTAGGTAACGCCCCCTCATCACCATGCGCCTCACCAAAAATGTTTGATCCACCAAGAGTCCTCGGCAAACTAGCATGCTCGGCGTACACCGATCGGTCAAACAAATTGACTAAGGTGAAGCAGGTGAATGGGGAAAACTTTGAACAACCCTTGACATGCGGTGGGCCCCATCAATATGAATGCCTACACCAAGCTTATCGCCATAACGCTCACTCAACAACGCTTGCTAAAACATATTGATTGCCAATACGCTTGCTCAAACTACCAAGCATATCTATTGTTATCACGCTTGCTTGCACCAGGTAATATTACGGTAACCACCACTATCTGGGAGCAAGTTAATTAATATTTGTATGATGTTAAACATTACATTCACAACTAATGTTAGGTATATTTTTGCCTATAAATTAAATAGTTGCTTGCTAAATGGATAGGTGAGTTGGGGTCCACCAATCATCCACATCCATCCCAAGTCACCAAATACAAAACGAATTACGCCCTAATGGGGTCTCTCTTTTTTCATGTTCCATGCATATGCACAGTTGACCAAGTCAACTGTTAAACGTGCATGTGCTATACACGGGAATGAACGCGCCGGGTCAATTGTGTGCTTTTGCTTGTGCAGTTGACCAAGTCAACGGTATTTCATGTGCATATGTAAAGAATTAATACAATACTGAACAGGTCACATGTAATGCACAAATGACCAGGTCAACTGTTATTTTAAACTCATGTGTAAATAATTTAATACACTGTGATACATATTGTACTATACACTGACCCTAGGTAGTCTTTGCCGATCGAGTTAGTCAGTTGTTCTCGTTCGATCAAATACATCAAAAGTTTGTCAAATTATTTTCGAAAAAATATATCTTGTTTCACCAATTTCAATTAATTAGCATGTTTGAATTGGTCAAATAATTTTTGCCCAACGCATAGATGGTGGTCGAATAATCCTCATTCTGGTAGATCATTTTAACAAATATATTTTTACTAATGAATGCTCACAGTTCATTGGCCGCTAACCAAGAATATTCAAGAAAGTTCGCAAAAGCGTCGGATTAATCTGATGTAGTATTATTCCCTTCCGAGCACCTCAGATAAATGAAAGCGACACTTCTCCCTACCACATCCCCACGGGACACGTACCAAGTTACAAATATAATGGAATCAAATTCCGAATCAGTCTCTGCGACTCCGAAAAAACTACTCTTTAAGCCTCCGCACTCCGTCGACTTAGAGAGTGGGGGAAAAATTGTATGGGCCAAAATACGTCACCAGGGACGCCCCCAGAAATCCACGATTGATGGGCTTATGCTGTGACCAAGCCCATGAATTAATAACCAATGGGCCCGACCAGTTTATCTTCAGGCATCCCGAAGTAATGTTAAAGTACGGAAGTACGTCCAGCTCTGGATAAAGAGGTCCGTCCTCACCAGCAGGTTAAAGTACGGAAGTACGTCCAGCTCTGGATAAAGAGGTTTGTCCTCACTAGCGGGCCAAAGTACGGAAGTGCATCCAGCTCTGGATAAAGAGGTTCGTCCTCACTTCCTCAGCAGACCAAAATACGGAAATACATCCAGCTCTAGATAGAAGAGGTCTGTCCTTTCCTCCTCAGCTGACCTCTCTTCGTATATCCGTTGGGGAAGCGTTACGGTCATTCTAGATGACAATATTCCCAATATATCCGTTGGATGGGAGTTACTGAAGGACTTGAAGGAGATGTCCTTCGACCAAGATGGCAATGCGAACAATATGTCGGCTAGGACAATTGATGAAGAAGATCATCAAGTCCGATTGATTTAGGGGGTCGTAGTGTTTAGCTAGAAACCAACTACGATCGTCGAATTACGAAGTAATTCGCGGCTAACTTCGATCGGATCCTACATTGGGTTACACATAAGAATGGGTATTTAATCGGATGATATGACTAGAGGGAGTGTGATATAACATTGGGAATGTCCCATAAACATATCTCACAGGCCTAAATAGAATTTGGGCAAAAGATAGCAAAAAGGCCCGAAATAAGGATTTTGGGCCTAGGCCGGTTCGGGTACTTCCGAGACTCGGATTAGGCTGAGTTTTGGAGAGTGAGTTTCTGACATACCCAGTAGTATGCACGAAAAATTTCGTGGTGTTTGGACACCTCCTCCTTAGGGAATTGAGAAAATATCATTAATTGCTTTTTTCGACTATTTCCCTAAATCTTATTCTAAAGGGTGTTTTAGAAAACCTTTGAGGAGGTGTATTCTCATTATAGGGTTCTGTATAAACACTCTTAGGGCAGAGAATAAGGTGTAGAATTTCTCTCTAAGCTTTCTTACTCTACCACATCAAGTAAAGAGGAGAAAGTGAGCTAATTCCCAAGCTATATTCTAGTCAAGCAAGAAGAAGGTCTTCTTATTACCAAACCACTATTGGAGTGCTAACGAGCTTTCAAGGAGGGAGATTAAATACACCGTTCGGTGTCCCAAGTAGAGGAGCTACGTTTGAAGCTCTTGGTCTTCTTTAATCTATTCAACTAGCTCGAGAGAAATAGCGATTAAGGTAATCTACTATCTTCCTATTAGTTAATTACTAGTTTTGCATGATGATCTTGGGGATACTAGTGTTAGACATTAGATGTCGTTATCCGCTATAAACACTAGTATAAGGGTATAATTCCCTTCAGTGGCGTCAGAGCCTCTCGCAATTAACTAGTTTTTTTGCTAAGAATCGAACTAATTGTTATTTGATATGCTTGATAGTTTGATAGATTGAGTTTATAAAAGTATTTTAAAAGTGTTTTAAAAGTACTTCAAACTCATAATTTGATTACAATGAATATGATTCAACTAGTTTTTCAAATTAAAAAAAAAAATCAAAGTTGATGATTGAAAATGTTTCAAAACATTGAATTTCATTGATTTTGAATTGGTTTGCAAAATTGTTCTTGAAAAAGTTTCAAAAACCTAGAATTTTGATCCAAAATTGGCCGATGAAAAGAATTGTTTTTGAGTTTTAGGAAACTCCCAAAAAAACAAAATTTTGGAATTTTAGAAGTATTCTAAAAAGAATTGTTTTTGAGTTTTAAGAAACTCTCAAAAACAAAGTTTGGAAATTTTAAAAGTTTCTAAAAGTTTTGAGAAATTTTAGAACTGTTCTAAAAGGGATTTCAAAATTTAGAAAGAGTTTAAAATTTGGAAAATAGCAAATAGAGATTTGCAAAACAAAAAAAAATTGTAAACCCTAGTGTCTAGGACGCGTCCAAAGCTCTCGACCAGACGCGTCTGGGAGGTTCTGGGTGTCTCGGACTAGGTCCGAGACACCTAGTGCTGGTGCGGTCCAGCACCAGATGCGTCCGGTACATGGACTAGCGACCTGGCTCCGGCCAGGACGAGACCAGGCCTTGATAGGCCTCGGCCAGGACATGCCGGCCCTATGGGTCGTGTTATGTCCGGACCTTGTCCGAGCCCTTTTGTGGGCTTGGACCGGGACTTGTCTAGAAATTGTCCCGGGCTTTTTCGAGGCTTTTCGGACCACAAAAAGGGACCATCATTCGTGTGGGAGTTTTTGCCAAATTTTCTTCTGATTCCAACCAAATAATTCCAAAATTAATCCGGGCCATCCAGAAGGCCGAAACGGATTTCTCTTTAAATTGATTTATGAAATCATTAAGAATCGAACCAATATTTTTTTTTCCGAAATTGACCCGGGCTTTCAAAGCCCGAACGGAGTTTTTCTTGAAGTTGATTTTAGAAATCATAAAAGATAAAACCGGAACGCACCATTAGTCGAATTCTTCGAATTTAGACTTAAGGTCCGTAATGTGACATGTGATGTCGACAAAAGTGTCTCCCAAGATAATCATGCATATAATTCTTAGCCTTAATATATTATATGAATGCATGTGATGTGAATGCGGGAAACTAGTATGGCCATAGATTTGTTTCTATATTCTTGTTTTAAGCACGGATGGGTGCATATTTGTAATTAATTTTAATTTCAAGTTTATACGATCTACGAATCGTTAAAGTCTTGTAATTAGAGTTTAGGATATATGAGTCCATTAAAGAAACTCAAGGAAGGAATCCAAAGACGAGTGGGAGAAATCAATGGAGGTTCAAAGATGGAGATCTAGACGAACCAAAAGGCGAAACAAGAAGCAAACCAGAGAAGGTTAGATCTTTTAGGTTAGGGGTTATACTAGGATCCATGTCTGCTTGATTTGTTTTCACGCGCGCATTTACTAACTTATTTACGCTTTATGTCGTGGATGTTAGTTAGGCTAAATAGTTCACTATAACAAATGCCAGACTAATGTAAAAGTCCCCAAAACGTAATCTTGAGTAATCTCTTATCCAGATTAAGACACTCGTTGCGCCCTTGTTCGAGGAAGGTGGGTCGGCCTTCGCAGAGTACCTCCTCTAGCTTGGGACAATGCGGGTAGGTCTATAGAAGAAGCCTACACGTCTAAATGGTTCTACTCAACGAAATCAGCAAGAGAGTCTTGGATACTCGAGGCAAGAGGATAGATTAGTCATTCATTAATGAAATCTATCAACCAAGAGTCATAAGATATGATCAGTGAAGTAGTTCACTCACCCGGAACGACGGAGTCAAAGGGTAGGGCCTTCGTCCGCTTTACTCCGAAGAACTGGGATGTTGTGATAGAGTATATCCACTCGATTTTAGTATATGAAAGAATATACTATGCAATATATTGAGTCGGTAAATGTCCTAGGTATATTTCTTGTAATATCCTCAGTAATCCTATAATATTCTTTGTAATATTGTTTGTAATATTCCTTGTAATATTCCTTTTGAATACTATATAATGGAACCCCTACCAATGATTATGGCATGGGAGAATTTCACATTTTCATGGTATCTAGAGCTTAAGGTTCTGAATCTCAATTTTTTTCTCTCTTCAATTCTCTCCATCCCCAACCTTTCAATAATGTCTTCCTCCTCATCCACCCATTTCCTGCATTCCCCCACTTTGACTAATCGTGTCCGTTTAGTCTCTATCAAACTAGATTCCACCAACTATCTCACATGGAAGAAACAAATAATTCCAATCATGAAATCCCAAGATCTGTTTCACCATGTCGAAATCACAGCTGCTGCTCCAACAAATCAAATTTTTGATGAATCGTTGAACATGGATATTGTTAATCCAGCTTTTATGCGATGGACCTGAATTGACCAAACTATCATTAGTTGGCTCAATACAACAATATCTCCTTCTGTTCTTGCACAAACTTCACCGTTCAACACTGCTTGAGAATTCTACAACTATTTGGAGACGACATTTTCAGCTCAAAATAATGCTCGTAAGTCCCAACTTCTTCTTCAACTACAAACTATGCAGAAAAATGTTTTGTCTATGACTGACTATGTAGGTAAAATTAAAGAGATATCTGATGCCATCGCCGCCTCTCATATGTTGGTTCCTGACATTGAACTTGTATTGCATACTTTAAGAGGTTTAGGCCCAGACTATTCAGCCTTTGTGACTGCAATCGAAACAAGGGAAAATCTTCCATCATTCTCTCAACTTCTTCCTTTGTTGTATACCCATGAGATGCGTATCCAACAACAACATACACCTTCTTTTCAGTCAACAGCATTGGTGACTAAAAGCCATACTCCATCACATAATTCGACTCGAAATCGGTCTCATGGTTCTAGCCAAGGTGGTCGTGGTGCCAGGTTTGGTAATAGAGGTCGAGGACGTGGTAGAAGCAACTGGAATCTCACTTCTACGAATCAAGAGGTTCAATTCTTGGTAACCCTAACCCTTCTTCTTCTTCTTATGATCCACAAGTTGTTTGTCAAATATGTGGACCTCGCGGCCATACCGCTTATTTTTGTCACCATCGAAGAGATCAAAACTATCAACCGAACGATATTCCTATATCGTTCAATGCTTACCACCAAAATGCTGAGATTTATGATCCCTACTATTATGCTGACTCTGGGGCCTCCAACCATATGGCTCATGATTCTACCCAAATGGTTAATATGAATCCTTACAATGACAGTGACCAAGTTTCAGTTGGCAATGGTTCACTTTTACCTGTAAAGAGTACCGGTAATGTTATCCTCAATTCCCCATCATCTTCATTAACATTGAGAAATGTGTTTCATGTACCTTCTATAACAAAAAATCTGATTTCTGTCTCTCAATTGACCAAAGATTTAGATTGTTTTGTCGTGTTTGATAAAAATATGTTTTATGTGCAGGATCGGCTAACGGGGAATCTGGTCCTTCACGGGCATAACAAAGGTGGTTTATATCAATGCTCCGCTTCAGCCCTTCGATCTTTTCAGAAAAGTTTTAGGAAATTTCATTCTTGTTTTTTAGGATCTAAAGTACCAAATAATGTATGGCACATGAGATTGGGGCATCCCCATTATCGCGTATTTTCTAAAACTATTTCGAATAAGCGATTAGATGTTTCTAATTCAAATCATTTATGCTCAAGTTGTATTATGGCAAAACATCATAGACTACCCTATAAACCATCTATTTCCCAGTCTCAACAACCATTTTTTATGGTGCATTCTGATTTGTGGGGACCTTCACCTATTGCTTCAAATTCAGGATATAGATATTTTTTAGTTTTGGTCGACGATTTTACTAAATTCACGTGGCTTTATTTTCTCACTGAAAAATCTCAAACATTTGATTGCATAAAAAATTTTCATTTAATTATTCAAAATCAGTTTAATGCCAAACTACAACTTTTTCAAAGCGATGGTGGAGGTGAATTTACTTCAAACAAAATCAAAAATTACTTTAGAAGTCATGGAATCTTACAACAATTATCTTGCCCTCATACTCCTCAACAGAATGGAGTTTCTGAGAGGAAGATAAGACATGTTGTTGAAACAGGACTCTCTCTTTTGCACCAAAGTCATCTCCCAAAAACTTTTTGGCCCGAGGCATTTGGAACGGCAACATGTCTTATTAATCGTTTTCCAACTTCAGTTCTGAAAAATAAGTCACCTTTTGAAGTGATTTTCCAAAGAAAACCAAATTATGAGTTTCTGCGTGTATTTGGGTCACGATGTTATCCATTATTGTCTCCTTATCGCAAAAATAAGTTTGATTATAAGAGTTTGACGTGCGTCTTTATTGGATATAGTGACTTGCATGAAGGATACAAGTGTTTTAAACCAAAATCTTCCCGAACTTACATTTCTCGAGATGTTTTATTTGATGAAAAACTTTTTCCATTTGCATTACCTGAGTTTCAAAATCATGAACATGAGGTGACGGTGAAAGAAGCTCCAAATTGGTTTATCTTAGATTTCGGAAATTCACCCTCATCCTTCCCTTTTCCAACCAATCCAAGTCTAAATTCTTCACCACCATCTTCTTCTCACTTAGATATTCCTAGGAATGACACTACTGACTTAGCTCATTCTTCATTACCAATTTCAGTGCCTACTTCTAATGTTTCACCAATAGTAACTTCACCAGTAGCATCGTCCTCTTCAGCTAACTCTGACTCCCAAATAGTTCCCAATGATGTAATTTCTCTAACTCCAGGTGTAAGTAGGTCAACTGAACCGAGCATTGATACGGACTCACCTACAACTTTGCCGAATGAACCACCAATTCCCTCGCAACCGGTCCGCTCAATTCATCACATGGTAACACGGTCGAAAGATGGAATCGTTAAACCAAGAGTATATGATTCTTTAATGGCAACCAGACATCCGGTTAGTTTCGCATTACTCTCTTCTTTACCACCATTACCTAAAGAACCTACCTGTTATAGTGAAGCCAAGTCCGACCCAAAGTGGTGTGAGGCCATGGCAGATGAGTTTAATGCATTGATTCGGAATCAGACTTGGACTTTAGTACCTCGACATCCATCTATGAATTTGATTGGTTCCAAGTGGGTCTTCAGAATTAAATCCAAAAGTGATGGTACTATAAATCGTTACAAGGCTCGACTCGTAGCCAAAGGTTTTAATCAACAACATGGTATTGATTATGATGAAACATTTTCACCGGTGGTGAAACCAGTAACTATTCGACTGGTTATTAGTATTGCAGTTACATCAGGTTGGAAACTTACTCAATTAGATGTTAAAAATGCCTTCTTGCATGGTCTTCTTAATGAGGAAGTGTATATAACTCAGCCAACTGGTTTTATTAATACTATTTATCCTGATCATGTTTGCAAATTAAACAAGGCGTTGTACGGGTTAAAACAAGCTCCCAGGGCTTGGTTCCATAGATTTACATCATATCTTCGTGAAATAGGTTTCATTGCCTCGAAGTCAGATTACTCTTTATTCATTTATCAAACGTCATCTTCAATTACAATTCTATTATTGTCCGTAGATGATATATTGGTTATAGGTTCAGATTCAAGCGTTATATCAGATTTGATTGATCGTCTTCATACCCAGTTCTCTATGAAGAACTTGGGAGAGCTTCATCACTTCCTTGGAATGGAGATTAACCGTTCTAACTTCGGGATCACATTGACTCAAACAAGATACACACTTGAACTACTTGATAAAATTGATTTGCTCAATTCCAAGCCCGTGAGCACTCCTAGTCCCGTTGGTAAGAAAATATCGATTACAGAAGGAAAATCCTTTGATAATGCAACTTTATATCGTTCATTGGTTGGGGGTTTACAATACTTATCGCTCACTCGTCCAGATATCAGTTATTCTGTCAATCAAGTTTGTCAATATATGAACTCACCAACGGACATTCACTTTGCAGCGGTGAAACGTATCTTCCGCTAACTAAAAGCTACCTTGGGTCGAGGTTTATTCTTCGGGAATGATAATCCTCCCATTTTTCAAAATTCCCATTCACAACTTGTAGCATATTTTGATGCCGATTGGGCCGGTGATCCTGATACTTGTCGATCTATTTCAGGTAATTGTATCTTTTTTGGGTCTCACTTAATTCAATGGGCTTCTAAGAAACAACCAACCGTGTCACGGTCAAGTACAGAAGCTGAATATAGAGCCATGGCTATAACAACCGTTGAAATTGCTTGGATTCAATATTTACTTCGTGATTTGGGAGTACCAATGAACAATGCTCCCATTCTTTATTGTGATAATGTAAGTGTAACTTACATGGCTCACAATCCCATTCTTCACTCACGAACCAAACATATGGATCTTGATTACCATTTTGTTCGTGAGAGGGTTACTAGAGGTGCTTTACATGTTAAATACATTCCAACGCGAAATCAAATAGCTGATATTTTTATGAAAGGGTTAGTGAAGGCTCATCATCAAGTATTATGTTCCAAACTCTCCCTTCGAGATCCGAAGGTTGAGCTTGAGGGAGGGTGATAGAGTATATCCACTCGATTTTAGTATATGAAAGAATATACTATGCAATATATTGAGTAGGTATAATATCCTAGGTATATTTCTTGTAATATCCTCAGTAATCCTATAATATTCTTTGTAATATTGTTTGTAATATTCCTTTTGAATACTATATAATGGAACCCCTACCAATGATTATGGCATAGGAGAATTTCACATTTTCATCTTGGAATCACTTATTCAATCGGGGATGATTTTTATTGAATAATGTGGGAAAACTAAGTTTTCCAAAACGATAACGAGTTTTAAAACTTTCCCATTTCTTTTATGTAGTTTAAAGATGACAAAAAATATTTTCAACTTCCGCTCACTTCTCGACAAGGAGAAGCTCAATGAGCAAAACTTCCTCGACTGGGAGAGGAACCTGGGAATAGTTCTCAGGATGGAAGGCAAGCAACATGTACTAGAAACTCCAATTCCTGTATTGGATGATACTTCGACTAAAGAAGAGATAGATGAAGAAAGAAGTGTGCGGAAAAAGGCAGAGCCTGTAACTTGCTTAATGCTAGCAACCATGGAACCGACTCTGCAAGAGTAGTTCATAGACATGGATGCTTACTCCATGATGCGACAACTTCGGGAAATGTTTCCGAAACAGTCGAGATTGGAGAGGTTTGAAACCTCTAAAGAAATTATGGACATACGCCTTGAAAAGGGAAAACCAGTTGGGTCTCATGTTCGTCAAATGATCAGGCTCATGGGCAAGCTGGCTAAACTAGGTTTCCCTGATAGCCAACAGACGGCTACCGAAACTATCCTTCACTCCCTCCATAGTGGTTTTAATCAGTTTAAGATGAACTACAACATGAATGGATGGGATAAAACGTTGGAGGAACTTCATTTTCTATGCTTCTAACAGCCGAACAGGACGTCGCTATAGTGGAGACTAAGAAGGACGTTCTTATGGTACAAAAGGACAAAGGGTTCAAGAAAGGTGGAAAACAGAAGAAGAAAACCGCGTCAAAAGGAAAAGGCAAACGGGTTGCCAAACCTAAAGACAAAGGTCGTCCTCCTGACACCAAATGTTTCTACTGTGATGGCAAGGGCCACTGGAAAAGAACTGCCCTAAGTTCTTGGAGGACAAGAAGAATGGAACAGTGGCTTCCAATTCAAGTATAAACAGTTAACTTATCAAATACTGTAAAATTCCCAAACTTTGGTATATGATACCTAAAATTGCCCTATCATTGTGAATGTACAGGTGCAGCTGGGAACTGAGTATTTGGCTAAGGAAGACAATATCCAAGAGGGAGCAGAAGCCTCGACTGCTAAGGATGCTGAAAGGGATCGAAGTCTACTTTAGGCACTAATCTAGATTAAGGGTTTTTCTAGTTTTTAACATCATCTCTGTACTAAGTATTATGGAGAATCAATAAAGAACTTTATTTCTAAATGGAGATGTTATTAAAAGTGCTAAATTAAACAATCTATACCTAAGGATTCTAAACTTAGTTAAACACCTACAAGATAGGTTCAAATAACCAAAACATGAATCAATTGACAAGAAAGAAAGTCTTGAGTCAGAAACAGAGATTGATCTTCAAACGTACTTCTAACCTATCCATATTTGGAGTGTCCAAAAGGATTAAGATGAAAAACACGAATCAAACTCTATCCTCCAAAATCCACTAGTCTAGACATAGCTTCCCACAAAACTCCGTCTAAAGCTAAAACTTGTAAAAAGCGTTACAAAACTAGCTAATATATGACGCAATTTCTTTTTGAAAGAAATTTGGGCTTCTTCCACAACCAATCAAGAGAACAAAGTGTTTGTTGCTCATGATAATATTCTTCTAGTAATTAGCACACCTAGTAGTCTGGGAGAAAAGTACTAATTATTACAAGAATAAGTAGGAGAAAAGTACAAGTAGATTTAATTCGATCATGAGAAAAATCATGAAGAGTCATGAAGAACAATCATGAAACTTGTACAAGACGATTAAATTCGACCAAGAGCAACAAACTGTGGCTCCTCGAAAAAGGAAAGGTTAAAGATATGATCTTATAAACCCACCGCACAAAAGCGAATGTCATTCGCAGGAGAACTCTCAAAGTAGTTGAGAAAATTCCAAATTGTTGTTCAAAAGCCCTAAAAGGTCAAAAGTAAAATCTCAAAGACTCAGAAAATAAAGGTTATTTCTGAAGAGATAAAAGACCTGCGTAGAAACGGAAACTGACTCTAGATTTTGGCTAGAAGCCAAAATCATCATGGAATCTATATCTCGTCAAGACATGAAATTTGATAATTTAAGTCAACGAAAGACCTAAATTGGTTTTCCAAAGTAGAAAACTGAGAAGGATGGAAACATTCATGTTTGCCGAAACTAGACGAGAAGAATAAGATTCTTCCAATCAAGTTATGTCCATAGGCATGCTTCATAAATCCATCGATGGATTAAAAGCACGCAAAAGTTAGAATCTTCGATTCAAAGAGGGAATCAAAGAAATTTGATTCCTGAGGAATGAAGAAAATTGTTGAATCACGAGTTTCAAAAAGGTAAGTGGGAGAAACAAACCTTTCGGGTCCGTATGCAGAGTACATACAAAAGATTGAGTACGACATAAGATGTTGTGTAATAGTTAACACAATGACTCAATAAAAGGACCACACACAAGGATGAAATGCCATTTTGGGCATTTGAAGATCTATAAGCATAGATCAAAAAGATGATAGGATTAGAGAGACTCAGTACGCTGAGATGCTTGAGATCCGAAACAGAAAATCTAAGACTCGGAAAAGTTTAAAAGAATTTCAACCCAAAACTCATGACAACAAGCGTTGCCAAATCAGAGTTTGAAAAGACACCGATGAGCAAACACGCCTGAGAGAGACGTTTATGTTTGAAAACATAAAGTCAAGTCATGTTGAACGTGATTTGCATTTAGACATCCAATTCGGATTGGAAACCCGAAACACTACTGAAACATCCTAGAAGGCTCAAGGATGAAAGTAGTACAAATAGTCATCGTAGCAAACTTCCAGACATCGAAGGAAAGTAGGCTTAAAAGTGTTTAAGCCGTAACCGTTGTAAATTCTACATAAGAATAGTAAAGATTACTAGATATTATCAAGGTTGAAGATAGCAATCTTCAAATTAATTGATAATAAGCAAAGTTTAAAACCGACTACCACGGTAGTCAAACTAAACTGTCACCTAAGACATAGTATGAGATTCATACACAATCTAAGGCATGAGGTAAATTTGGAATAAACCTCGACAAGTAAAACTGAGTGGGTAAAAAGAGTTTTACGGAAGAGGCTCAGATTTACAACTCTCGTTATCAGAAATAATAGAGTTATTTCACAAGTCGTCTAAATTTGGTTTAGTGTTTAAACGACAGTCCATTGATGATAAAACATTCTGAATAGGTTTGTCAGATACGTGATCTGATGAATGAAACCCATTTAAGTGAACTTGGAATATTTATTGTCAAATCCCTAGTCACGGTCATTGCATGGACAACAATAACTTATGAAGACTAGTACGGGAATCGATGGGATAGCGCAGTTTCATGGGCTATGGGGATAGTCTATTCGATTCGACTACGTGGGTGTGTAAAAGGTTTATACACTGGATAACCCTCTAATGAGAAGTACAACACTCTTGATGAACGTCAAATACTTCTCAAAATGACAAGATTGGAGAGATTCCTCAAAACATGAGTGCTCCACTCATCTTATGTAAGGAATGTCCGACTTTGGTTCCGTCAAACACCGCACCGTAAAAGGAGGTCATAAAGACAGATACTGGGAAGGACAAGATAGACATGAAGTTAAGTGGGAGCGCAAGAATGGATTGTGTCATCCTAATCACATTAAGTCAAAAGTGTCTCAAGGCCACTTGATGAGTGACAACTGAAAATGCGTGGCCGCGCTCAAATGGATTAAGAATTAATCGTTTGTCTTTTACAACTGTACTCGGAGATCAAGAAAGTCTGAATGACGTGAAGTATCAGATGGGATACTAAATTGACATGGGAATCGAGGCATTGCACTTGTTCTAAGTCCAAGTGGGAGTCTGAAGGAGTTGAAGGAGATGTCCTTCGACCAAGATGGCAATGCGAGCAATATGTCGGCTAGGACAATTGATGAAGAAGATCATCAAGTCCGATTGGTTTAGGGATCGTAGTGTTTAGCTAGAAACCAACTACGATCGTCGAATTACGAAGTAATTCGCGGCTAACTTCGATCGGATCCTACATCGGGTTACACATAAGAATGGGTATTTAATCGGATGATATGACTAGTGGGAGTGTGATATAACATTGGGAATGTCCCATAAACATATCTCACAGGCCTAAATAAAATTTGGGCAAAAGATAGTAAAAAGACTCGAAATAAGGGTTTTGGGCCTAGGCTGGTTCGGGTACTTTCGGGACTCGGATTGGACTGAATTTTGGAGGGTGAGTTTATGACATACCCAGTAGTATGCACGAAAAATTTAGTGGTGTTTGGACACCTCCTCCTTAGGAAATTGAGAAAATATCATTAATTGCTATTTTCGACTATTTCCCTAAATCTTATTCTAAAGGGTGTTTTAGGAAACCTTTGAGGAGGTGTATTCTCATTAGGGTTCTATATAAACACTCTTAGGGCAGAGAATAAGGTGTTGAATTTCTCTCTAAGCTTTCTTACTCTACCACATCAAGTAGAGAGGAGAAAGTGAGCTAATTCCCAAGCTATCTTCTAGTCAAGCAAGAAGAAGGTCTTCTTATTATCAAACCACCATTGGAGTGCTAGCGAGCTTTCAAGGAGGGAGAATAAATACACCGTTCGGTGTCCCAAGTAGAGGAGCTACGTTTGAAGCTCTTAGTCTTCTTTAATCTATTCAACTAACTCGAGGGAAATGGCGATTAAGGTAATCTACTATCTTCCTATTAGTTAATTACTAGTTTTGCATGATGATCTTGGGGATACTAGTGTTAGAAATTAGATGTCGTCATCCGCTATAAACATTAGTATAAGGGTATAATTCCCTTCAGTTACAATATCCCATTCATGGTAATAACTCCGTGCGTTACCATATTCAAGGCAACAACTCACCACCAGGTGACGGTTGACCAAAACGGGCAGTTGACCACCAAACCCTATATATGGGTCAACTAGTAATCGGCTAAGGGATCATCAAACCACGGATAGCAACACCCGACTTCCAAATTTACTTGTAATCAACTAACCACTTATTTTCTCTCTCTTATTGATCATCTAAACCACTGGCAGCCAACCATCATCTGCTTAAGGGAGACGGGTGATCATTCTTTCTCCTAACGATCGCCTGCTCAAGGAAGACGGTTGATCATTCTCTCTCCTTACGATCACCTGTTCAAAGAAGGCGACTCATCTTTCTCTCTCCTAACGACCAACTGTTCAAGGGAGACGACTGATCATTTCTCTCACCACACGACTAAGGGATGCAGGTGCTTTAATTTGCCCGACAACTAGAGAACTAAGGCAGGCATACACTTGGTTGTATCACCTTTTCTCCCAACGACCGACTCGCTCAATCAGCATATCTAACTCCATAGCTCCAACTCTGGTTTACAGTTCTTATTAACTCTGCCAAGTTTACTGACTTGACCGTCAGAGCCCCCTTAGGCCGGCACCATCCCGGTGTCCCCTAAGATCTCATGATCACGTGCGTTGTTATCTCTTTTGTCATAGGTTGAGCCCAAAGACGACGTCGGTGCCCGCAAAATTATTAATAGGTGGAGGTTCGACTTCCGGTTAACGACTCGATCTCCGCTGACTTCTTGACCCGCGAATTCTTACCCCCACATTATCTAAAACCCCAGTATAGCCTCCTAAAAGATCTAATCTTTTTGTTTAATTCTTGTTTGCCTAATGGTTCTTTTGGATTTCATCCTTGAACCACCATTGATTACTCCCACTCGAATCATGATCCCATCATTCGATTCATCAATGGTTTCTATAGACCCTATACTCTAAGTATTATTCGGGCACATACTCGTTTTTGCTTAGAAACAAGAATCGATAACTTATCTAAAGGCAATACTATTCTACGTATTCACATATATACATACATACAAAAATATGACACTCATAATATAAAGTATGTATCCTAGATTTGTTTCTAGGTTTTGCTATGTTCCGTATAGCTATTCGTGAGATATTGTGACATCTCTATGTCTAATGGCCTTCTAAGTCTATTTTCGCAAAATTCAGACTAATGGCCCATTTGGTTTCTTCCTTAATGATTTCCAAAATCGATTCAAGGAAAAAAAAAATTTGTTTGGGCCCTCGGATGGCCCAGGTCAATGTCGGAAAAATTATGCTTGGAACCGGAAGAAAAGGAAAGAAAAATCTCCTACTCGAGTCAAGGCCCAATTGGCCCAATAAACTCAAGTCAAACTTGGTCAAAGTCCTTTGACTAGTCTCGGTCGAAGCTACTCAATGGTCTGGACATTTAAAGACGGATGCCTAGAGCATCTCGGATGGGACGTGATAGACACGTCCTAGACCCATCCTAGCACGGGACAACACTTGGCCATCTCGGACTCTAAGTCCGAGATGCCATGGACGCGTCCTAGACGCGTCCTGTGCTTAGGACGGATCGGGCCATCTCGGACTATGAGTCGCCCTTAGACGCTCCAGTCACACTCTAGGTGCGTCTGGACTTGCGCCCTTGGACTCAGTCCTAGACCGAGACCAACTAGGAATCCCTAGACGCGTCCTAGACACGTCTGGACTTGCGTCCTTGGTCTCGGTCATAGAACGAGATCAACTAGGAATCCCCAGACGCGCCCAAGATGCGTCTGGGATGTCCGAGATTTAAAAATCTCGAACTCCCATTCCTATATGGACTAGGAATCCCGGTCCTACTCGGACCGAAATTTCCCAGTCCCGCGCGTCCCGAGACCTGTTGGACCAGTCCGGACATTGGTTTTTGAAATTTTGAAAACACCCCCAACCGACCTTGTCTTCTTCCTACAGTTTTCATGGTGAAAAGTTGTTGTTTTTCACTATTCAACATCCAAAATTCATGATTTTGAAACCCGTTTTGCAAAATCCATAATCCATTAGATCCGTTTTCGAAAACCTTTTTCAAAAACATCAAAATCTAATAATTCTATGCAGTGAAACTCTTTCAAATACGTGTTTGATTACGTTTAAATCTAATTCAAACTAATCATAAATATGTCTGAATCTCTATTCAAACAATTCTATCTCTCAATTTCTAGTTCGTTGTAGCCAAAGATAGTTTCATGCAAATGGCTCTGATACCAGTGTAGGGAATTACATGTCTCTAAGACTACCCTAATCATCTAACTAGTGTTGCTAGCGGAATTTTAAACATATAATGTTTAACACTAAGTTATCCAGGATCGAATACATGAACTAACAATGAACTAGAAGTGGGATAAACTAACCTTTATCGCAATTTTCTCACGAACCTTTCCAATCACGTGTGAAGATCAAAGAACTTCAAGTGTAGCTCCTCTACTGATACACCGAATGAATAGCTTGAACACCCTTCTTTCAGTCAGCTAGGGCCTTCTTGAAGGTAGAGATGAAGAACTCCTTCTTTTAGACTTGATAGATAGAATGGGAACTTTTTCTCTAAAATCCTCTCTCTCCAATAGTTGTGTGAAGAGAGTGATTTTCTTCTTGAGAAAATTCCACACCTTTTCTGAACTCTTAATTGGTCCTTATATTGGCATTACCTTAGTAGAGTCCCACTCAAATAAGGAATCCTAAAAGATCCTCAGAAAAGATATGCACAAGTTAGAGTTTAATCTAACTGGGATTCCTTAATTAGGACTAAACCCTAATTAGGGTTTCCCCTTAGTGTGGCCTGCCAAAATAGCCCTTTATGGGCTTGTCTTTGTCGGCCCACACCCCTTTTTATGGCCGGCCAGGCTCTCCCTTTAAGGGATTCCCTTGTTGGCCTAAAAAGTGGGGTTTGCTCTTTTCCCGGACTTCTTTTCTATCTTTTAAAGACCATCAGACTGGATCATATCCATCTATATGCTAGTAGTGCCCATTAGTCTATTCTCACTATTCAAGTTACCATTCTTATGTGTAACCCGTTGTAGGATTCGGTCTATGTTAGCCGCGGATAACCAAAGTGATCCGACAATCGTAAGCGGCTTCTAGCTAAGCATTATGACTCCTAATTGAACGGAATTTATTGATCTTCCAATAATGTCATCATTATCCTATGAGCCAAATCGAACGCATTGCCATCTTGGTCGAAGGACATTCCTTAGGAAGGATATACCTTCAGACCTCAAGGATATATATCCTTTAAATAGTGTTCCCCATGTTAATATGTTTGATTTCAATCTTTTAAGGGAGGTCACCTTGGATCTTGTGGGGGCACGCCCCCTCCCCCACAAGCCCCTTAGTGGCCACGCCACTCGTGTGATTCACCAATTCTTTTATTAAATAAAATGTAATCTTTTCCGACCTACCAATCGTTTAGTCGTTTTAATTTTTCTTTTCCTTCTTTTTTTCCAGTCCATTCACCATTGACCCTTCCATTAAAGGAGGTTCCAACGGAAAGGCTCGTCTGGCAAAGTGAATATCCTCTTGTGGGTCGTGACCCAGAGAGACAAAGTGAGAGAGAGATTGACAGTGGGACGAAGGGGGGGATAGAAAGAAAGAAAGAGAGGCTCCTCTATTTCCCTCTTTTGATTTGTAGACCAAGGGAGAAAGAGGTTTCTTCTCCTCACCTGACTGATGGACAGTGAAGAGTGAGGAATTGGCCGACCCTCTCTTCTTTCTGGCAGGGACAAACCCAAGATTTTAAGTTAGCGGGGTAACATAAAGTAGCAGAACTTAAACCTCTACCTAGAACACATTACACATGTCGTGCTTGTAACCAAAATAGAGACAATTTTTGGTTAACATCATTTCTTTTGTATCATGCATATACACATATATGTATATAAATTTCTTAGTTGAGCCCAAAAGATGAATCTACAATTTTGATAATTTGAACCCTTACCTTAACAAGCATAAACTTATAACATGCATAATCAAGTTTGAAGACGTTTTTGGTCACCTGGATGCCAATATCAAGAAGCTTACTAGCAAAATCCAAAATATTCATGACCCCTCGATCTATCAAGATACTTTTGCCCAAATTGAAAATCTCCTACTCCAACAAGAAAGCCTCTGGAAAGAAAAACCCCGGATTGCAAACATCAACTTAGGTGATAGAAATACCAAGTACTTCCATGCACAAGCTATCACCCGCAATTGTAGAAATCAAATCAACTCCATCAAGAAAGATGATAACTCGTGGACCAGTGATGAGGCAGAAGTTTCCTCTATATTCTCTGCTCATTTATTGAATATTTCCACCTCAGCCGGCTCCACCATCTCTCAAAACCTTTTAGATTGTTTCGATCACCAAATTAGTGATATCCAAAACTCCTCCCTCATCACTACTTTGGTTCTGGAAGAAATCAGAGCGGTTGTCTTCTCTCTCAAACCCGAGGCAGCCCCAGGCCCAGACGGTTATCCCCCTTTCTTCTACCAGTCCAATTGGAAAACGGTTCAAAATGACATACGTGACATGGTTACTCAATTCTTTCAAACAGCTTCTCATCCCCCACAGTCCAACCATACCCATATTTGCCTCCTTCCAAAATCAAAGACCCCTCAAACGCCGGCAGACTTCAGATCCATGAGCCTCCTCAACACTACGTATAAAATCATTACAAAAATTTTGGCCAACCATCTTAAAACCATTCTGCCTGACCTCATTTC
Organism: Eschscholzia californica subsp. californica; assembly: GCA_002897215.1. Classification (NCBI taxonomy): domain Eukaryota; kingdom Viridiplantae; phylum Streptophyta; class Magnoliopsida; order Ranunculales; family Papaveraceae; genus Eschscholzia; species Eschscholzia californica. The sequence continues at coordinate 687,923 of BEHA01000153.1, forward strand.
CCCTTTCCAGACAGCTTATGTGCCAGGCAGGCAAATCAGAGACAACATTCTTATTAGCCAAGAACTGGTACACTCCTTCAAAAAGATCTGCAGTTCCAAAAGCTATTTCGGGCTTAAACTTGATATGTCTAAAGCTTTTGATCGCATTTAATGGCACTACCTGGAAAAGATTATGATTGCTATAGGTGTTTCGAATCATTGGAGTAATCTGATCAAAGCTTGTCTTAAAACTAGTACCATGGTTGTCCTCATAAATGGTCGTCCTGGGACTGCTTTCAAGATCAGCAGAGGTATTAGACAAGGTGACCCTCTGTCACCCTTATTATTTTCCATTGCTATGGAGGGGCTGAGTCGTATGCTCAAGAAAAACAATAACCCCAACTCCTTCATCAGCTTCCCTATCACAAACTCCAGCATCTGTATTAAACACCTCCTATTCGCTGATGAATGTATTATTTTTGGTCAAAATACACTGGATAACGTTTTCAATCTTAAATAAATCCTCAATGAATTTAGCGAAGCATATGACCAAATGATCAATTACGCTAAATCTAACATCTTTTTCTTCAAATATTCACATCCCAAATTCAAAATGATGATCATCCGTAGTCTCAAAGGTCATCAAACATCTTCTTTTGACAAATACTTAGGCACTAACTTGTTTATTGATAGGAACAAAAAACAAGCCTTTAATTCTTAGCTCTCTCAAATCTAAAATAAACTTTCCAAATGGTAGTCAAATCTTCTCTCTCAAGCGGGTCGCTCGATAGTGGCTTCCACTATAGCTGCAATCGTTCCCCGATACCAAATGCAGTGATTTTCCATTTATATAGGCATTAGTAGCCGCATCGAGTCCTTACAAACGTTTTTCTGGTAGAGAAAAACCAAAACCTTCCATGCCATCAACTGGTCCTCCATTTGTCGCCCTCGAAAATTGGTTGGATTGGGATTACGTTTCCCTCAACTGGATAATCAAGCCTTCCTCAGCAAACTGAATTGGAGCATCATTAATAACCCAAATTCAATATGGGTTTAACTATACAAAGCTAAATACTTCCCTAAAGAGGCCAAATCAACGACTGCGAAACCTAATCACTCCTGGTCATGGAAAGCTATTAGTAAACAGTACAATCAAGTAGCCATCTTACTCTTTTAGGATGTCAACAGAGGTACTTACATCAACATCTGGCACGATTTTTGGATCCCGAACCACCCACCCCCCATCCCTAACCATAGCAAAACCTCATCTGGGTGGCCCAGCTTATCACGAATAACACTTAGAATATAAATATGATTAGACTGTGTTAATAGTGATATTCGTAATGCGATTTTAAGTATAAATCTGCAGAATAAACGGATGACACAGCTCCATGGACTCGTACAAAATCAGGTAATTTCACTGTCAGCTCTATGTACAAATATCTCAGAACCAGTAACAATGGACCAACAAATGACACTCCTCAATGGTTTTTTATTTGGACCTTAAGCACTATACCATGCATAAATCTTTTCTTATGGAAATATTGTCCGAACAGTCTCCCCGTTAGGGATAAAATAGGCAGATGTATAGGCAACATCTATACCTGTATTAACTGTGATGATAATGAAACACTAGATCATGCTCTAATACATTGCTCTTATGCGAAAGCTATATGGTTATACTTCCAGAACAGAACACTTAACCACGGTAAGACAATGGATACTACAATGGAATGAACTAGATGAGGAAATAACTACTTTGTATGCTAAAATCTTATGGTTCATTTGGAAAGCCAGGTGCGAAAATCACTTCTCCACGTAGAAACAATCTCGAACGCAGATGATTAACAGAATCAAAATGACGTCAACTACACCACTCAAGGTCGAATCCATAATTTGAAACATAAATAGGAAGCAACCAAAACAACAACAATGGAGACCTCCATCGACACCATTTCTCAAGATCAATGTGGATGCATCTTTCACAACACTCACAGAACCGGCAGGGATAGAATGTATTATTCATGACGATTAGGCAAATTTTATAATAGGAGCAGCAGACACCGTGCGAGGGCAAAATGCAATGGAATGTGAATGTCTAGCAATATACTATGGTATCTTATGGGCTATCCAACTCCAAATACAGCATCTACACATAGAAAGTGACAATAAAAACATCATAACGTACATCGAAAATCAAAGTCAGGCGATACAGTGGCAGTCTAGAAAGATAATCTCAGAGATTCTAAATCTCAAGCATCACTTGATAGCCATCAACTCACATATGCTTCTAGAGAATGCAACTCAAAGGCAGACGCACTAGCTAAATGGGGAAGGCATAATCTTCAAAGACAGATCTTTAATGTAATCCCGCCTTTTATTTCTACTTTTTATTAAGGAGTGCTTTCATGTATGAATATTGTAGTTTGTAGTTCCTCTATATATCTCAGCAAAAAAAAAAGTTTGAAGATGTTATTACATTAAAAAACTCAAATAATATCGCTTATTTGATTATGTGGTGGAGTGAAAATAAATGGAAAAGGTAAGCACATTACAATGTCCTTTTCCCTTTCAGGGCTTTTTAGTCTTGCATCTACTCTTTTTCTAGCATGGATTAATAGTTTGGGTTATTTCCCAAATGGCCCCCAACTATGTGACCAGCTTCCTGCCTGGCCCCCTACTTTAGCAATAATTCCCGTATAGCCTCCTTTTTCTGTTATCTTTAACTTTCCGTTACTCTCTCTCCTCCATCTCATTTTCTCTCTCTGTCACATCATTTCAGCACGCCACATCATTCTCTTCACCAGCAAGGGTCGCCGGCCGGGCAAATTTCCGGCCGGCGACCTTCAAATTTTTTTTTCTCTCTCTCTAAATTTTTTTTTAAATTCTCTCCTCTCTCTAAACTCCGTCGAAGGGTTTCCCATCGCCGGAGTGTTTAGAGAGAGAGGAGAGAATCAAAAAAAATATTTAAAGAGAGAGAGAGACAAAAAAAAGTTTGAAGGTCGCCGACCGGCGACCCCTGCCGGTGAAGAGGATGATGTGGCGTGCTCAAATGATCTGACAGAGAGAAAATGAGATGGAGGAGGGAGAGTAACGGAAAGTTAAAGATAACGGAAAAAGGAGGTCATATGGGAATATTTTCTAAAGTAAGAGGCTAGGCAGGAAGTTGGTCACAAAGTTGAGGTTCATTTGGGAAATAACCCTAATAGTTTTTCTCTTTTATTCAATCTTCTTCTTTCCACATTAGTATTAGTTAAGAATATTTATAGGAGAGCCTTTAAGATTTTAAAGAATGAAAACTTCATTACCTCCATTAAAACTTCTACCATTTAGTCACTGTTCGAATTTTTTAGTATTTCTTCAACGAGTCTGGTAATTTTTCTATGATTGCTCTGTGGATATGTTGTTGTTAGCGTCGTGATTTTTCTTTTTGTATTGTTTTAGAATCTATTTATTTTGGTTCTTTTTTGTTTGGTATTTAAGTTGATAAATGGAAGGTGAAAAAAATGATTCATTGCAAGCTTTAATCAAAGATTGAATGGTAAAAACTACTATTTTGGAGTTTCATGATGAAAAATTTTTGAAAGAAAAATATACGTGAGTCCATCAAAACTTTTGACTTGAATTAATACTCCATGGATAACAATATTGGGTATAAGCTACGAGTACAAGATAAGGCAAGAATGCATGAAAACCCCAAAATCTGGATCTAATAGGAAAAAAAAACTCATCAAAAAATAATAATGTAAAAAAAAACATTTTTTAACACTTTTTTAACTGTTGACAACATATATAATTATGTTGTTAACAAGACAGTCATATTTTTTTCATAATCCTATTTTTACCCTTTTATGTTGACAACATATACAAAATTTTGTTATAAACTGTTGACAACATATAGAATTGTGTTGTTATAAACTGTTGACAACATATGAAATAATGTCCTAACTTGTTATAAAACGCTGACAACATATATATAGTTGTCCTGACTTGTTATAAAATGTTGACGACATACATAATTATACAATTCATTAACCAAAATATTATTTGTCCGTTAATAGGTTTGTCAAATACAAAGGATAATATGCATAACATTTTTGCAAAAGACAAATTAAAAAAATGCATAAGGCTAAATGTTTCTGTCAAAAACAAAACAAAAAATGCAGAAATCATTTTTTCTTTACAAGACAAAATAGAAAAATGTTTTAGCCAAAATGTTAGTATCAGTTTGTGTTTGTCAAATGCAAAAGACAAAATGTGAAATATTTTTGGAAAATAATTTTTGCACAAAAACGAATTTGTTCCGAAATTTACAAAATTGTTGAGAGCTAAAGTATGTTCAGAAATTTTCAAAAATATTTTTTACATTGATTTCGTGGTAAAATTGGACTTTCACAAAATGAAATTTTTTTTAAATATTATTCAGATTTTGGTCTGATTTTCTATTATACCCAAATTTTAGATTTTTAAATTATACTTCCCACGAGATAACTACAAAATACAAAAGAGACACAAAATAAGCTACTTTGAGGGGTTACAATCGGTACAAACTCCTAAATCAAGTTGCAATGATGGGGTCCAGTGGACAATATAGGACTCTTAGGTCTGTTGTAATTATTATAGTGTTTTGGTCATGAATAGCTGCCGAGTAAGACATGGATCTTAGGTGGTCCATTTTCAATATAAATGCCTCGCGACTTATCTCACATTATATGCATTTTTTTTTTTTTGATCTCACATTATATGTAAAGAAACCAAAAACAATATTAGAAGAAGAAGAGAGGGACAATGGAGGCAAGGATTCTCATTATTGAACTAGGTTTACAAGCTAACATATATATAGCAAAGATAAAAGACTAAAAAGACTAAAAGACCCTTAAAGGGTAAATTACTAAATAACCCCTAACTATATATTATATACATTATTCTAACACCCTCCCTCAAACTCACGGTGCGGTGTTGAAAAGCATCGAGAGTTTGCTAGCTAAGAAACGAAAGCGTGGAACTGAGTGTGACTTGGTGAACAAGTCAGCAATCTGCATAGTGGATGAGACAAATGGCAAACTGATGGTGCCTTGAGTGAAATGATGTCGAGTAAAGTGACAATCAATCTCAATGTGTTTGGTGCGTTCGTGAAAGACTGAATTATGAGCAATATGGATAGCACTTTGATTGTCACAATACATAGGAGTAGGTTCTGAAATGGAAACACCCATGTCCGCAAGTAACTCACGTAACCAAACTATCTCAGTTGTCGTAGACGCCATAGCACGGTACTCGGCTTCAGTGATTGATCTAGATACAACAGTCTGTTTCTTGCTCCTCCAAGAAATAAGAGAATCACCCAAGAATACACAATAACCTGTAATAGACTTACGATCGGTGCGATCGCTCGCCCAGTCTGCATCTGAATATGCTCGCAAAGTCAAGGAAGAAGTCGATGAAAGAAGGAGGCTTTGAAAGCAAGTACCTCGCAGATATCTTAGAATACGAAGAACAGCTGCCCAATGAACTGTAGTAGGTGAACCCACAAATTGGCTAACAACATGCACAGCATATGCGATATCTGGACGAGTAATAGTAAGATACACCAAGCTGCCAACAA
>BEHA01000153.1:715004-726207 GCA_002897215.1 Eschscholzia californica subsp. californica
GAAGTAATTTTGAAATTAGGTTACAAACATGGTAAAACAGTGAAAGTGTTTCAAAATTACTAAGTTACTAAACCTTTTCCATATGGTTAGTGTTACAAACATGGATGACAGACAAGGCAGTAAGGTAAGTATTACAAACATAGAAGTAATTTTGAAATTAGGTTAGAAACATGGTAATCATTAGGTTAATCATTAAGCTCTTCAGCAATCTAAACCCTAAACCTACATCTAGAGAGAGAAAGTTCGAAATCTTGGAAATTAGGTTACAAACATGGTAATCATTAGGTTAATCTAAATAGAAATTAGGTTAATCATTCATATGAAAATTAGGTTACAAACATGGTAAACATGGTAAAGTTCGAAATTTTGGAACAGTTCTAAATAGAAATTAGGTCAAAAATTCACATGAAAATCGATGAACACTTACCTTACTGCCTTGTAAACCCTAGAGATTTGTCTTCGAAGTAAACAGAGAAGCTCGCACGAACATGTAACCAGCTGGAAATTGACCTAATCGCAAGAACCCTAAACCCCCAAATCGAGTGAAATCGCACAAACCCTAGGAATTTAGAAAATCCCCAATTCTGTCGCGGGAAATAGATTAAACAAACCCACCATTTTTTGTTTTGAATCTGACCGTCCATTCAGAACGAATCCAGGCCGTCGGATTCATTCCGTCAAGCTAACGGAATTAGGTTAGGTTATTCGGTAATTTATATTTAAGAGTTAGGGTAAAACAGTAATTTCGGGTGAATTGAAACGGTAGTTAGTTTTCGTCGACGGTCAACGCGGTCAACTGTTAGTCCGTGACCCAAAGGCTATAACGGACAAACTTGTGACCTAAACGCTAATGACGGTACTTATCCTTGACCCAAACACTAAATACCCCATGAAAAAATGACTTCCTCATGCTGATTGGATGTGTTCCATTTCATTGTTTCTTCTGGTTTTAATCATCTTTAATCAGTTTTTTGGTTTCGTCTAAATTTTACACTTTCAGATATTTTTTAGACATGTTATTGTCGATACGGAGTAGCAATAAAACATTCATATCTATTTTCATGATATTATGCCTGAATAAGATACATCGTGAGCATTTCTTCAGGAAAAAATTTTGTGGCGATTCTTCTAACCTAAGCTATGTTAATTTTAAGATTATACTTTCCTAATAAAAGGACATAAATCATGCTACATTGTCCTCAATCTATTTGGCCATTAAGTATTATTTCCATTTTGTTGTTTAATTCATTATTTTTACCATTAAAAATATTTTTCTCCAATTCTTTTTTTCAACCAAACTCATCATTTCTATTGTTTCCTTCCGTTGTAATTGATCATAAATATTATCATTTGAATAGATGCACCAAGTTCAAATGAGATCATTAATTAATTGGATATAAAAATAAAAAATATCTAATTAAAAACAACAAATCGAACTTGCTAAAATAAGTGTCAGGCTTTTTAGTCGTCTTAAATATAATCATTATCAATAGCGACAAGAATGTTGTCATTGGACTTGGTTATCCAATTTTTTTTTAGGATGTCTCGTCTATCTTATCCAACGTATATGGGGAGTCTGAGTTTTAAAAATTGTCCACTCATTTAACAAAATTAAGTAAGATCGAGTTTTTAATTCCTATTATAGGCTTCAAATAATTTAGAAAAGTACATATTAACCTAATTATACCTAATATGAAAATGACTCAACCAGTTGTCTTCGATCAAGGAAATGAGATTTAATCATCAAAGTGGGTTGATGTAAATTAAAGGTTCTCATTAACTTTTAATTAATTATCAAACTTGTTTTCTCTTTTCTAAGGGTAAACATTCAAAACAATTTAGAAGTGATTACCAATGAGTTTTTCTCTCTATAATTAGAAGTTACATGGAAGCTTTCTCTCTCAAAAAACAAAATTAACAAGCTAGAAAATAACTAATAGTTTTCTATTAAAAATCTAATAAACAAAGCAACTAACCAATCTCAAAAGAAAAAAAAAAGCAACCAACCGTAGCTAGTAATGAAAAATGAGAAAGAAATAAACAAACGAAAAAAAACTCATGCACATACTTCTCGTCCATCACCACCATGCAAATAATTGATATTTGCATGATTAAGATCTACCTACTTAATTTTCTCCATTTCTAAGTTTTCTTTAAGTTCTCCCAACATTAACTTACTTAACTAATTAACATTATCAATTAATAAAACGTAATTTTATGGATAATGTTCATTCCATGATCATATGGTCAATAAACATTTTGCCAACCTCTTGGTTGACTCTTTTATTTCTAAAATTATTAGGGTTGGTGGTTAACTAATCAATAACTCATCATTAGTACAATCCGTCTTTAATCTTAAAATTTACATTTTCTTTGTAGTACATTGTTTTCTATACTTTGCACTCCCTAAGATATATTAACTCATCAATTCATCATTAGTTCAATCCGTGTTTATTTCTACTTCGTGTTTGATCCGTGATTAGTTAATCAATAACTCATCAATAGCTCAATCCGTGCTTATTTTTATTAATTGTACCCTTTTGTTCAATTAATTCCTCGTCATTATCATATATTGACAGTAGAAAATTTAGAACTACGTAATTGATAGTGTCAATTTTGGCTTACCGACACCAGCCAGAATAAAGAGACTTAACCAAGGGCGGAGCCAGGATTTAAAGTTATCCCGAGCTAGCCTAAAAATGCTTAAAGAGCCAAAGTTTCATTTCTAAGGTATATATAATGACAAATAGTAGTTTGAGGAGCAATTTTTTTACCGAAAATGTAAAATTTCGTTAACAGTTCAAACATAATGAACTTACGAAAAATTAAACTTAACAATTTATAATGTTTGTGATCATTGCTAGTTTGGGGACAAAGAAATAACCAAAACATAATTTTGAATGAGGTAAATTTTGAGTTAGCACAGAAAAAGGGTCAAGAAAGAATTAGATCCAAAAGAAGGGGCAAAAATTGGGACTAAAAGACATGTATCATATAAGGGTCAATATGCAATTAATTTAAGAAATAGAAAGAAAAAGAAGAGTAGGAGGAGAGGGGAATCGAACTCGTGTGGGCTAGGTGACGATCGAAGCATACAACCACCCGGGCTGCCTCCATGTTATGCCTAGTATTTCTCATTATCTTTATATATTTGCACCTGACTACAGCCAGGGGTAGCCACCCCCTGGCTCCGCCGTTGGACTTAACGCTGAGTCAAGCCTGGTTGATTGCTTCTATTTCGTGGATTCTTTTCTTCTTCATTCAATCCCGCTCCTGCTTCTGAGAACCTGAGTGAAAAACCTGCAAAGAGTTCAGAAACCTCTCCGACGCTCAAGACAATCAGATTGTCCTTCCAAATAAAAGATTGAGTATTGAATGAACTTTGAAGTTCTTTGTGAATGTGTACTCAACGTACATTCTGCGAGGTCATTTGGGGCTCTTTTATAGGATGCTTTGGCCGACTGTTCCTGGGCAGGGACTTTAGGGTGGTGGAGGTTCACCTTATTGTAAGAGGTTTAGGAGTTTCCCTCTTTAGGGTTATCTCATATCTTAGATATTTGGGAGTTCCTTTGTTTAAAGATCCTTGATTGGTATCTTTCCGAGTCTACGAGATGTTTCCTCTTTCTAAGACTCTTGAAGCTCAAGTTTAAACAAATATTTAAGATCTTTGCTGACTGGGATCTTTGATTAGATTCGAGCATAAGTCGGTAAACGTTGGCGCACTTCTACCTTCCCATATTTAGGCCTTAAGGTATCAGCCTTGCTTACGTGGACCTCCCTAGCCTTCTCGCGGATCCCAATGCAGACCAAGTTGTATTTGAGTCAAGGCTTAGGCGCCTAGGACAATTGTATCGACCCCTCAGTTAAGGCTTGAGTGGCAGACTTCCTTCGCATTCGACCTCCCTTGCTGACTTGACGTGGGTTGACACACTGACTTTTAGTCTTCTCTTGAATCATTGACCTAAGTCAACTGATGACCATTTTTTATATCATCAGTAACCGCGAAACTGGTGGTATGTGTAACTTATATAGGATTATTTGAAAAGAAATACACATAATGGCTAAACGGGCAAAAATTAATACATGTTATATATGCGGTGATATCCAAAACTATCTGCCAAGTGGAATTATTGACCTATTTCTATTTTCACAATGCTAAATAAACTATGGACAAATATCAATTCCATGTTATTCCTTATTCATATTCTAGTAATATAGTTTTGTAAGGTACATGGAAGTCAATGCATATGGTTGGGGTACATGGAAGTGGAACCATGGTGCAACATTAAATTTAAAAAATAGATTTGGCATATAAATAGTAGGTATACGTGTATAAAGTATTATTTTGATATCTCGCTTCAAGAAGAAGTACTCTCTTGAATTAATGAGCCGTCAATTGAAATGTGTTTTTTAGAATGTAAATGTGCTTGTGAAATTATGGTGGAGTCTTATGAGACAGAAGTTTATATATTCAAAAATGTCATTGTTGCAAATTATAAGTTTGGTGTCATATTTTAACTAAAATCTTCATAAAACAATAGAAAAACTGAAAGATGTCGAAAATAGATTAAACTTAACTAATGTAGAATATAATACATGTAAACGCACAACAATGACGACTTTTTAGAGTCAAATCTACTGGTGGTACCTATTGATAAGGTTGTTGGATTAAATATTAAGAAACAAATAAAACCTGGCTTAGTACCATTATAGTTATTCTAGTGTCTATTTTCTATTTATTTTCCAAATTTTTAGTTAGTTGCTTGGAAACTTAGAATAAAATTAACATATAATAATTTATCATAATTATAAAGTCTTTGTTCATAAGCAATCATGCACCTTATATCCTAACAAACTGGATGGGCTATTTTGTTTTATGTCTCCTTTTTTCTACAATGGAAGACCCAAAATATATTAATATTGGCCAATCCTACTAATTAGGTAATTTATTATCTATTCCTATGTAAAACTATTTTGAAAGAATTATATCCCGACATAACCAGAAGGCTGGCGCAATCATACCGTTTACTAGAAAGTAGGCCTTAAACACTTGTTAGATGTATGTTGATTAATTTGTAATAATTTTATTGTACATTCATCTTTGTAGTGTGTGAGATCACAAATGACGTGTCTTCCTCATTGATCTATTTGATTTCAGATTACCGCGTACATGGTAGAACTTAGTTTCTTCTTTATTCGTGTCCCATAGAGGTGCATAAAATCTCAATACAACGTACTACACAATTTCTTAATAATTTTTAAGTTTGATTTATGTTATTCAAATAGTTTTTTATTACATATAAACTAATAAAAATATAACCAAGTTTTTCATATATAAATTAAATAAATACATATATATATGCACCATGCAGAATTTATAGACAGCATTACACCAACTATCATATCAAAAGTCAAATAAATGAAATTTGAATAACTTTTTTTCTCTCTCCGTCTCAGGTTTGTGTTGGTTTAAGTTGATAAGTGATAAGATAGGAAGGTTAGGGCATAATTTCAACATAAATTAATCATATTTTTCTAACAACCGCCAACACAAAATCAACCACACAACTCATTAAATGCAAGCACCACTAAATATAATACAATTTTATCCATTTTCTCCTCACAATTCTTTCATACTACAAGGCATAGGACTTAAAAGTATTGTTATATATCATAAGCAAAATGGTATCTAATGTAGATAAATAGAAGTCTTCCCATCAGGACGAATAGTTTTTTTCTTGTCCCCAAGGGAATACAGTACAAACTCCATAAATTAATATACATCGAACCATCAAAATTGATTAACTAAAGAATTATTAATCGATAAATTAATAATAATTAATTTATGGGCCGGTAATTATAAGGCCCAAAATGGGGAAGTTAAAGAGAATCAGGCCCAATACTAAATAATAATGAGGAAAAAACCCAGTAGGTAAAAATACAATTTTACCCTCCAAAATGAAATTTTCCGCTCAAATCAACGTCAAAAACAATTTTGAACATTTCTGAACAATTCTTGGTTTGCTCTCGACAATTTTGTAAATTTCTGAACAAATCTTAGTTTGTCTCAACAATTTGTAAATTTTTGAACAAATTCGTTTTTGCTTAGACATTGTTTTGCCAAAATATTTCGCATTTTTTTCTTTTGCATTTTACATAGACAAACAAACAAAAACATTTTGGCTACAACATTTTTCGATTTGTCTTGTTAAAAAATAAATGGTTTTCGCATTTTCTGTTTTGCTTTCGACATAAATATAAAGACAAAAGCATTTTTTATTTGTCCTTTACAAAAATTAAAATGTTATGCATATTATCTTTTGTATTTAACAAATCCGTTAACGAACAAATAATATTTTGACTAATACATTATATATGTTGTTACGAACATAATTATATATGACGCCAACATTTTATAATAAGTCGGGACATTATTATAGATATTGTCAACATTTTATAACAACACAATGATATATGTTGTCAACATATAAGGGTAAAAATGGAATTATGAAAAAAATATGTTGCCTTGTTAACAACATAATTACATATGTTGTGAACATTTTGAAAAATGTTAAAAAAATGGATTTTGATGTAGACGCAGCGGAATAATTAAAGAACAATAAAATAAACTAGGAACAATTAAAGAAAACTGTAAGAAACGATAAACTAAACTTAAATTCTTAATAACTCAATTGTTTTTCTCTTCAAGGTGAATAATAACATAGACTAGATCTCCTTTGGTTTCCTAAAAACCAAAATAGAAGTAGAATAAGGATTTAATAAAAAAATAGAAACCTATTTTTATTTTCTCTTTTCCCCTTAATCTGGCCGGCCAGACTAAGTCCTAATAGGGCAGATCTGGCCGACCCCACTAATGGGCCTAAAATCTCTTTGTACTATCTTTGCTTTGACTTTCCTTAGGCTTTTTGGACATATTTATGGGTCTAATCCATGCTCAAATGTCCCTCTACTCATATCTTCTGATCAAGTAGAGACTCTTTGGTGTAACCCGATGTAGGATCCGGACGAAGTTAGCCGCGAATCGCCTCGTGATTCGACGATCGTAGTTGGTTTTTAGCTAAACACTACGATCCCTAAATCGTCCGGACTTGATGATCTTTTCATCAATTGTCCTATCCGACAAATTGCTCATATTGCATCTTTGGTCGAAGGACATCTCCTTCACTCCCGCCTTTAAAGTCAGTTAGGACCTTATCGAGAGGTTGAGACAAAGAACTCTTCTTCTTCTACTAGATACATATAATGAGAGTTTTTTCTCTAAAATCTCTTTCTCTACTTGATGTTGTAGAGATAGATTTTCTCTTGAGAAAATTCCACACTTTTATGTCCTAATATTTGTCATTATATAGAGAACCCCAGAATTAGAATCCCATTCGAATTAGAATTCCATAAGAACTCCCTGAATGGGGTTCCCAGATGGGAGTTTTGTCCCATCTGGAACCCCTTTGAGTGGTCGGTCAGGCCAGTCCCATTAGTGGGTTGCGTCTGGCCGCCCCTTTGCCATGACCGACATTGACGTGGTCGGCTTATTCCCTTTGATCCGGGCCTCCCTTTTGGGCCTGGTTTCTTATATCTTTGTCTGGATCTCATCCGAACCTTTTGGCCCTATTAGATTGGAACTAATTTACTCTTTTAACCCCCATTCCCTTTAGTTTTATCTCTCCGATCAAATCATCACTCTTTGGTGTAATCCGTTGTAGGATCCGGTCGGTGTTAGGCGTAAATTACCGAATTGATCCGAGATCGTAGTTGGCTTCTAGCTAAACATTACGACCCCTAATTCGATCAACTAGACTAGCTTCTGGATAAAGTCATCATTATGATATCTAACAAATTGAGTGCATTGTCATCGAAGGAGTCTCCCATTTGTAGTTAGAACAAGTGCAATGCTCGATTCTCATGTCACTTTGTATCTAATCTGATATGTCATCCCTTTCAGACTTTCTTGATCTAGAACACAACTGTCAACCAAATCATTAGTCATTGATCTATGCCCGAGTCGGACATACCCGAGCCCACATGTTATACCCGAAGGACGCCCGAAGTTATAATGCTTAAAACTACAAGTAGTAGGCTTTAACAAGCCCATTGGTAGACATTCAAATTCCTGAATTCCTTAGCCCAACAAAAAAGGCACACTCAAGTAAGCGTTGAAGTGAACAAATTAACTTTGGAGCTAGGGAGTGTTGGCTTTATGTAGCAACCTCATGGAAGCTTTACCCTTAGTATCCCATGTGTGACTATATTCTTAAGATCATAGAAAACTTACACTTCAAAAGTTAGTCCAACATATTTGTTTTACTAAGGAGAAAGCTATTGCAAGCTTTAATAAATCATGAGAGGTAGGTTTTATTTTCTTTTTTCACACAGTTAGTCCCACATCGTCCATTTACTAGTGAGAAAGCTATTTCCAAGCTTTTATCAATGATGAGAGGTAGGAAGTTTTGTATGTGTTTGCTTGTTAGCTTAAAGTGGTAAGCAAACTACTAGGGTCTTTAATTACCGAATGGGCTGATATAACGCCTCACCCGATGCCCGATTTGCCTGATCCCGAATGCCCCGAGCCTCTAAACAGGTGTGGGCTGATCAGTAAGAAAATAGAATTTACCCGCTCTAATTACCCGACTACCCTAATAGCCGAAAACCTAAGATACCCGACCCGCCCGAGCCCGAACTAAATTTACCAGTTGGACCATTTAGGTTCAAAATGGGAGCCTACAGTAACATGGACACGTGTCTTTAGAAATTCCTCCCTAGACAATAATCTCGAGATGCACCTAGTCCTCCACACAAAATGTGTTAGTTGGGAGCCTGTGTAGGGTTATGGAGTCACTTACTAGTGTTGTATGCGAATTACTTTGACATCCAATGTCAAACACTAGTATTCCCAAGATCATCATGCATAAGCTAATAATCAACTAAGAGTTAGAGATTTACCTTAATCGTTAGTTTTTCCTCGAACCTTTCCAATCGCTTTGAAGAAGACCAAGAACTTCAATTGTAGCTCCTCTACTTGGGACACCGAATGGTCTAGTTAACCACCCACCTTGTTTATTAGCTAGAAAAACAATAGTGGTTTGATAATAAGAAGAACTCCTTCTTTATTTGACTAATTGATAGCTTTTAGGAATTTGCTTACTTTCTCTTCTCTACGTGATGTGGTAGAGTAAGAAAGCTCTTATAGAAATTTCACACCTTATTCAATACCCTAAAAGTCCTTATATAGAATTCTAAGTTAGAGTCCAACCCTAATTAGATTCCTAAAAGGCCCTTTTGAATAAGATTCCTAAAAGACCCTTTTGAATAAGATTCCTAAAAGGCCCTTTTGAATAAGATTAAGGAAATAGTCGAAACTAGAAACTAGTTGCTATTTTCTCTATTTCCCTTAGTTGTGGCCGTCCCCTATAGGGGGAAACTCCGTATCTGGCCGGCCCCCTTAGGGAACCTTATTTATCATGGTCGGCCACCCTTTTATTCCCAAAACACCCTTCCGGTGCCTTGGCCCAAAATCCCGCTTTTCGGGCCTTTTGTGCTATAGTTGCCTAAACTTCTTTTAGGCCTATGAGACATATTTATGGGACTCTCCCATGATTATATATATCATTCTCACTAGTCATATCATCTGATTAAATAACCATTCTTATGTGTAACCCGATGTATGCTGGTCGAAGTTAGCCGCGAATTACTTCGGAATTCGGCGATCGTAGTTGGTTTTTAGCTAAACATTATTACGACCCCTAAATCAACCAGACTTGATGATATTCTTCATCAATTGTCCTAGCTGAGAAATTGCTTGCATTGCATTCTTGGTCGAAGGACATCTCTTTCAAGGACATCTCTTTTACAAAGGAATATCCTTCATACTCCCACCCGATCTACCTGACAACTATCCTGATTGTCTGTTTCTTAGTTGTTGACTTGTTGGGTAATATTAGAGGCAACATTGACCAATCAAATACTAACGGTCAGTTACTATTTAACCAACTCAATAACAATTGTTAGTTACATTCGACTGTTAGTTAATCTTTTATAACCACAGTCTAAGTTATTTTTTTTGTTGAGAATAGTCTTAGAGCATCTCCAATGCAACACTCAAACTCTAAATCTTAGAGTGCCACATAGGATTTTTTAGAGTTTTTCTTTAAAATTCATCTCCAATGCAAAACTCAACATGAATCTCTAAATTGATGTGTCAAGATTTATTTTAGAGATCCTTAAGAGGACACTCTAAATTTAGAGTGTCCACTTGAGGATCTCTAAGTGCCACATATAGGTTTTTAAAGTTTCTCTTGAGTGTTGCATTGGAGAAGGTTTTCACACTTGACACATAGGATTTTTAGAGTTTTTCTTGAGTCTTGCATTGGAGATGCTCATAGTTATTTGAACTAACTTTTTCCATTGACAATACAATTTTAAGAATTAATAGAAAACCCTCATTTGTATGGGCTTCCCTTAAGTATGTCTTGAGATATATTGGTCGATTTACGACCTTTGTTAATTTTAGAAATCTTAAAGCCTCCTCAATAGTTCCACTGAAAATTCTTCTAAAGGCAAAGAACCAAAGCAATACCAATGGAGCCCTCCATCAACACCATTTCTCAAATTTAACACGGACGCATTCTTCACAGACTTAGCAGAACCAGCAGGGATGGGATGCATTATTTTTTATGCGAAGTCAAACTGTATATTAGCGCTCGCAGATACAATCAAAGGTCAAAATGCGGAAGAATGCGAATGTTTAGGTATCAGATCGCCACTCCTATGGGTCATAGATCTTCAGCTGCACCATGTCCATATTGAGAGTGACAACCTCAACGTTATTTCTTATTTGGAAGATCAAAGCTACTCCACTCAATACCAATCCAGGAAGCACTTAACCGAAATCCTCCACTTGAAAAGCAAATTTACAAACATCAAGTTCTCCTACATTTCGAGATCTATCAACATCAAAGGGGCGCGTTAGCTAAATGGGGAAGGAAACATCAACGAAAGAATATTTGAAACTCCCTCCCGACTTTTATTAAGGATGATGTTTAGTTTCCTTTTTTATTTTCTTTTCCTTTCTTTGTAAGTTCAACAAAAAGAAAGAAAAAAAAATTTAAATACACTTACTATTTTTGTTATATATACTCATCTCTAAAATCAGGGACGGATCTTGGATTAAAGACTAATGGGGGGGGGG